>CALZFC010000066.1:1615000-1870000 GCA_945643635.1 Allodiplogaster sudhausi
AATGAGACCGGCCGAAGCTTCAGTTTTTGCTTTGCGAGGTCGCTTCTGGAATAAGAAAAAAAAATTGATATCTCAATTGCGGGAGAGGAAAGAAAGGTAAATAAATACCTGCATAGGAGGTAGTTGAGAAACTTATCAAAGGTCGACCGTTCTACGGCCTCTTCTTCTAATTCTTCGTGGGGATCAGTAAATTGAACCTTTAATTTAATGGATATTTTGGTCGCTAGCGTATAACTACACTTGAAAGCTTGCCTCGAGATCATTCGTCTTCTTCGAAGAGCCTTTCATTCTCAGAGAAAGGTAATGCCTGCAGCTGAAAATTAGTGCCTTGAGGAGAGAAAATACAACTTATGAACTAGCAGAGAAATAACTCCCTCTGGAAGTGAAGTCGTCTATCAGATGATCAAGGAATAAAAAGGGACCGATTGCACAATGAGTTGTCATTTTGAAAGGGAGAGAGAAAGAAAGACAGAGAAAGAGGAAGGCGAGGAATAATGGGCGAGGAAGAGAGGAAGAGAAAGAGAAAGAGAAAGAGAGAGAGAGAGAGAGAGAGAGAGAGAGAGAGAGAAAGAGAGAGAGAGAGAGATCGGTTCGGTTCCGGAGGGGGGCGGGCGCTCTTGCGCCTATTAAAAGATGATGCCGACCTCTTGTCAGAGTGAACGGGCAACAACCATCTAAAAAGACAGAGAGCAGATGAAAGTGGGAGACGCAGAGAGAAAAATATGTCATGGCACAAATATTTTTGTGATTGTAAGCTGGACATAATGTATGCAGGGCACTAGATTCAGCTACCAACCGAGCTTATCTGTGTTCTCTTGCGGGCGGAGGGGTTGAGGGGGCTGCGTATACAATTCAGACCAAATATGCATATGCGAAGGAGCATTGAAAATCTGTCTGTGATCATAAACTGTGTAGATTGTACTCCGAAAACTTCCATCTTTTCATGCAAAATCATCAATCTCTCTAGTTCCATACGTTCTGCTTTAACACATCACATCTGAATACTCCACGAATGTTCTGCCTTTTCGTGGTGAAGTGGTGATGGGGAGACGATTTTCACTTCTCGTGAGAAACCATTCCTCTCTTTCCATAATTCTCCCTGTCTGCTCTTCTCCCTCATTCTATGTCCATGTCTCTGCTTTGGTTTAGCGCGGTCGTCTTATCTTTCACAGGATTCCCCGCTTGCGCCTATAAAATTTCGTCAGAGCAGTTCTGATCTGGAACTGTGCTTTGTTAAAAGGAATCCCTGAATAGAATTTGCCCATGGAGAGTACAAAGTTATGTTTTGTTGTCATCGATGAACGGACAATGCCAAGGTGACTAGAGTCTAAACGATTGAAAAACAAAATCTTTCGTGCTTCTAAGTTTCGAAGAAAACTGAAACAGAGCTAGTACAATATGAACAAGCATAAATAAAAACCTCATGCAGTTATTTGCCGGTTTATTATGGAAATTGGTCAAATACAACATTTTATAGGAATTTCCAAAAGCCAAAAATGAAATCGCCATAAAAATTTAGTCAAACTAGCAATGTTTTTAAAGACTAATAACACGGCTGGAAGGCGCTCAGGCAATCGTCGATTTAGTGATAAGCGAAGTTAAAATAATGAAGGCAATGAACGTATTAACGAATAGGAGAGACTCACGTAGACTAGTATACTAATTACAATAATATCGTGAATCTAGCAATATTACGTGGCTCATGAAGGATTAAGATTAGAGAGAGACTCACGCAGAAATAACTCCAATAAAAAGTACAATATGTGATAGCTCGAGGCTATCTCGGCTGCATCTCATGTCATTCTTCTTCTACCCAGCGATCCCACCCGGCCGAAGCGGATCTCCCTCTTATATATTATGGAGAATGCTTCGATCTTTTTATTCTTCGCTCTTTGTCCGCTTCCTCAAGGTCTTTTAAGCATTTCTCATATAATTAATCTATAATGCTACTATGAAATATGTTTTCGCTTTGAAAAATATGTGTACATATCGGGAATAATAGATTGAAAAGGAAGTAAAAAAAAATTTTAATCACATGAATTCAGCGACAAGCGTGTCTCCATTTCTGCTCCGCTATGATGAACTGAACTACTCTCCCCTGAAGACTGCAACTCGGCTGAATCGGCAGCCATTCCATGCACCCTTCACTCCTCCCCTCATCCTCACATTCCATGCCTACGAGCGGTCAAAATCCCCACTTAATTAAGTAACATTTCTAATCATAAACTAAATTTTCGTTCTGAGTGCTCTTTTTCAATTTGAATATTTTTTTAAATTCCTTTAGTCCATTCACTCTGAATCTGTGTCAAGATGCTTCTCATGGACAGAGAGAAGAAGTCCGTGTTGAGTTGGATGGCAGAGACGTCACGGAAGATTCTGATGTCAGCCATCAAATGCACCACGGATTCGTCGAAGGTCATTCTTCTTTCCTACTGGACTGCCCATACAGAAAAAGAATAAGTTTCCCAAATGACAAGTTGTTTAGGCGATCCGAATTCGTCAGTGACAGGATTCGTCGTGAACGGCTTCTTCGAGGGCAGAATCCTTCTATCGAATGGGGACTCTTTCCACATCGAAGCGGTTTTTTTCTCTTTCTCTCTTTTCTATATATATATATATATTCTCTCTCTCTCTCTCTCTCTCTCTCTCTCTCTCTCTGCACCTGTTCTCAGGCCTCTCGCTTTGCGAATTCTTCTGACCTCCCTTTCCATTCTTTCATTTATCGCGACGACGACATTCTTCCTCCTGGCAGTTCTTTTGAGTGAGTTCACATTGCATTGGAAAGTTCACTGTGGGCGAGAGAAGATTCCCCTCAGGAATAGTTCCTTCGATCTGGCGCCTCCTCTCTTCTCAGCAGAAGCGGAGTCGATCAATCAGAACCCGAGGTTCTTTCTTTCTCCAAACTGTCTGAATAGGAGAGAGAAAAGATGTATGGTTGCAGCCGTAGCCGCCGTGCGTCTGTCCCCCTCCACTCCGGCCGCGTCTGCACCGTCCATGCTGTCGTCGATTCCGAACTCTTCGAACACTTCCGAAAGGAGGGAAAACAATCTTCTGACAAAGAAACGTCAATTCTTTCATTCTTTTTAATAAGTTATTCTTACAAATACGTCTTCTTACAAATAGCTCAAAAAATTCGCGTTCATGATTCTATTGTTTTAAAAAAGTGGCATGGAGCTAATTACAGGACTCAAGTCATTAGAAGGATGTTAGCATCGAATTTTCGTACGGTGAACGAAATCTACGCTGCGCAAGACTTTAATGGCATCAATGGAATTAAATTTCAGCTGAGCAGAGTATCGGTTCGCCCGTCCACCTTTCATCCTTTCTGTCTAAGGAATAGAAAGTGAATGCTTGTAGATCTTCACCAAGAATTCCTGCGACCAGACGCCCCCTCATCCTCTCTGCGTTCACAATGTCGATGTCAACTCTTTTCTGCAAATCGCCTCCGAAGCGGTTCTTCGTTCATCTGAATTTTTTTTCCTTATTCTAACCATAAACAAAATGTTCGTTTCCGAAAATATTTGTGAAATGGTGAAAATCCTCAGGACGAATCCCGCTTTTGTCTCGCGTACACCTTCACCTTTCGTGACTTTGCTGGTACTCTCGGGCTTGCTAACGTTGCCGCGGTTTGTGATATTCACTTCCTTTTAAAGTTGAAAGAATATTTGCAGCTGCCGAACTTGTTTCATAAATTGACTCATTTTCACTCTTAGGGTAGTAGTTCAAATCATTTTTTACTCCGGTTTTCAAGTCGATGGAATTTAGAGCAGCAGAGAAGGCAATCGAGTGGGCGGCATTTGCTGTGGTTACTTCACCGTTTTCACTGGAGGCAGCCACACCAAACTGAAGAGCGGAAACACGGGAGTCGTCACGTTTCTTAACAATGGTAGTTTTGATTTCATATTCGCTTCAAGTGGCTACTGCTGTCAAAGGTATAGACACTCTGTATTTTGGGGTTCTTTAATCATTAAGTAGTACTATTCTACTACTTCATGATTAAAGAACCCCAAAATATTGAGTGTTATTTCCAAGGTCAGCCAATCGTGGCCTCTTCGATGGCACTGACTCTGGCTCACGAGTTCGGCCACTCCCTCGGTTCCAGCCACGACACCGTTGATCCTCGGAGGGCACAGCTCATGTGCACCCCGGGAGGCGCTAAGGCACGGGCACTCTCTCTCTCTTTGCTCTCCTCTCTCTCTCTCACACACACAGTAACAGTTTTATAGAGACTTAAGGAGACAAATGAATATAATTGATCCTTGAGGGCAACTACCTCATGTTTCCTTCTGCATCTCAAGGAAACAAACGACACAACAAGAAGTTTTCTCAGTGCTCTCGCGACAATATTTCTGCTGTTCTCACTGTTAGTTCGAAAAGATATAAATATCTATGTATGTATGTACATATGTACATATGTAAATCATTAATTTTTTTATTGCTATTATTCATTACTTCAGGACCTTCTTGCCCTGCCACCAGTCGATATTTCAACAGATTGGGCTTCCGCTACTCAGACAAAGAGAAACTGTTTCCTTGGTAAGGAAGTGATACAAATTATAAAAGTCAAAATTTGTTAATCTGTTTAGAGACTTACCGCAGTCATTGTGGAAACAGCGTCGTGGAGGACACGGAGAAGTGCGACTGTGGACAAACTCAAGTCGCTATTTCATATACACACAATTTTTTTAAAATAAAAGTTAAATAAAAGAAATAAATAAAAGTAAATAAAAGTAAAAGTTATGCATAAAAGTTTTAAATAAAAGTTATGCATTTTTTTTCATAAACTCCTTTTGCAGGAGGAATGCAAAGCAAACAACGACTTGTGCTGCAATCCTGGCAACTCCAATCACACTCTCGGTCTCGGATGCACCCTCAAGGTCTGAGATAACCAGCGGGCTCTGCTGAACATTTATTTTTATATATAAAATTAAGTGTATTAAATTATATTCAGACTAAGAAGGGCGTGAGATGTTCTCCAAGCGAAGGCCCGTGCTGTGACGGCGCGAGTTGCGACTTCCACGGGAGAAAGCAAGTCTGCCTTGAGGTCATTACTCTTTCCTATTAGATTTTCGTTTAATTAATTACTATGTAAGTCATATAACATCAAAAGACTTTCATTCACTCATTATCTCCAATTCTTAGGCCGACAACTGCAAGACAACCTCGTTCTGTAACGGGAACAGCTCGCAGTGTCCGGAGCCAAAGGCAGCGGATAATGGCACTCCTTGCGAACACTCCAGCAAGGCTAGAGAGAGAGACAGAGAGAGAGAGAGGCAAATGAGAGAGAGAGAGAGAAAGAGAGAGAGAGAGAGAAAGAGAGAGAGAAAGAGAGAGAGAGAAAGAGATAGAGAAGGAGAGAGAGGGAAGTGAAAGAGAGAGAAAGAGAGAGAGAGAGAGAAAGAGAGAGAGAGAGAGAGAAAGAGAGAGAGAGTGAAAGAGAGAGAGAGAGAGAGAGAGAAAGAGAGGCAAGTGAGAGAGAGTAGGGAGAAGCGAGGGATGAGAGAGATCGTGTGCAGGTGTGCCAAGACGGCGCCTGCTCTGGTAGCATCTGCGAATCCCTCGGCCTCCGGGATTGCCTCCTGAAAGAGAGAGACGCTCATGCGAGATGCTTCCTCGCCTGCCTCAAGGATGGAAGTTTGTTTTTCTTTGACCTACACAAATAGATCGAAACGGATGTTTCAGTCGAAGTATTTATCGTTTCTTTCCACCTTCTAGAGTGTATTTCCACGCGGAACCTCTACCTTTTCCGTGCAAACCGCACGAAGTTCGTGCAGGAGAAGCGGTTGGGCCAGCGTGGAATTCTCATGAGTCCTGGCTCGGATTGCGTGGCTGTCAATGGACCAGGTCTTTTCCAGCCAGATGTTTATAAATTACATGTATAGTTAGCGAAATTAAAATAGATGACAAGTTGGGAATCGTCAGGAAAGTGCGATCTCCTCTTCCGCTGCCGCCGCTTCGACCCCGAGGGGGCAATCAGTCGACTCTCTCAGATGTTCGCGAGGGAGAAGCTGGCTGAGTACGGCAGAGGAGCCAGGGAACTGTTCGTTCGTCTTGAACCATTTCTACAACATCCACATGGGCACTACATATTTTCATGATTCATCTTGCAGATGATCAAATATCAGAATAAAAAGTAGTAAGGTAAATGAATGGATGTGTGAAGAGTAAGGAGAATGTCCTCCGCCTCCCTCAGGTGGTGGGTCTTCTTGCTCTGCGGCGTCTTCGTCCTTCTGCTCCTCTTAATGCTCGATAAGTGCTGCGCCTTCTACACTCCTTCACACAATCCCAAGCAACCGAAGACACGGAGCATCAGGAGTCTTATTGGCTCTTTCTCCGACCGTTCCCTCCGTCCTTCCGTCCAATCGTCGGCACTTTCCATGGCAAGAGAGAGAGAGAGAGAGAGAGAGAGAGAGAAAGAGAGAGAGAGATAGATAGATAGAGAGAGAGATAGAGAGAGACAGAGAGAGAGAGAGAGAGAGACAGAGATCGAGAGATAGAGAGATGGCGTGTGGAGAGAGAGAAGAATAGACAGTAAAAGTGCACAGAAAAGAAATTAAATCCATTCAGAATCGGAAGGGTTCGAGCATGACTGCTTCTTCTCACCATCAGTCATGACTCCTTGATAGAGATCACAACTTCCTCCCTCCATGTCTTCCGCTCTTTTCAAGCGAGTAAAGACCCTTCACCAATCTAATGGATTTCTGCTAATTAATGTGATTAGCAGAGCAGGAATAGTCTTTTGTTTCGCGATGCAAACGTATATACAGCGGAAGCAAATAAAAGGTTCCTTAGAGGAGCCCTGCGAGAATAGAACTCATGAAACAGATGATGAGAATAGAAATTAGTAACTGCGATGTGTGAAGCATTGAAGATACCCATGATTGAATAGACAAATGCTAAGTGAAAGAAAGTAGCGGAAGACGAGCAGTAACCGTAGAGTCAAGCATTTCTATCACTAATAATAACATCTATCTTACATCAAACAGCTCAACCTCATCAAACAAACATGTATTTTGCTAAAACAGAAGTTGGAAAGTAGTAGAACAGCAACGTGGAGATCCAGTTATCATTGGATTGTGGCTAATGTCATTGTTAGTTATGCAAGCAAAAATATTTGTATGTCCTATTTATAAGGTGATGATGAATCGAAACAAGGATAACAGGATATGGCTAAAATATGTTAGAAAAGTATAGAAAGGGAAGAAAGAACCCGTGAGAGAGGAAATAGTCATTTCGTATTCAGTGGACTTCCGACATCTCCTGTTCTCGTGTGGTGGAGATGTGGAAGCGGCCATCGAAGCCGGCGCTGCCCGCCCAGCAACTGCAAGGAAACAAGCAATCTCATTTACAAATAGAAATGCACATTCATGAGAAAAGTGGATGCTGCGGTTGATGAAGAAAGCGAACCGGAAGTTGTAAATGTTCTTGTTGAGGCGACCACTGGCAGAGTCGTCGTCCTCTCCATCTAGAACAACGACGGAGAGAGAGGAGATAACCAGGCGATTGATCACGAAGGAGGCGGCCACTCCGTAGTCGATCACCCTACACATCCAACCATTCTATCAAGAACAATGAGCATTCGTCTTATGTTTTCCCAAGTTCGAGAGTAATCGGGAACGTATGCATTGGTGATATGTAAAAGAAGACATAGAAGACGTAAAGAAATGCCAGATAATGAAGGACGGGAATAATAATAACAAGAGAGAGGGGAGAGAGAATGTTGGGAGCGCATACCTAAGGAAGTGAAATGAGCTGAGAAAGCGTGTGTAAGAACTCATCCGGATATGACGTCACCATCAAGAATGGGGTGAGGTGGTCATACTTATGGCTAGAGAGCGTATCAGAGTGACTGAAACTGCAGGCGAGAGAGCGAGATGGAGAGAGAGAGAGAGCTGAATGGTATGAACCTCGACAAGTGCGGTGCTTGCTGCATCGTTGTGCGGATCGTGAGGGTGCGTAGTTCGGGCCAGTAGATCTGAGTATATATTCTCCATTAAAATTAATTGCTATATTAGTTTCCTATCTTCAAAAAGAAAGAGGTTGTTAATGAAGTCTAAGTTGAAGAGATAATTAATTAGATGTGACTGCTGGAACCTCTTCATTGGTTTTCTTCGCGACGCAGTTGAGATGGACGTCCTCATCGAACATATTCAGCGCTTTCATGTAGCATTGGAAGGCGAACCAGCGATTCAGATCCAGCACGGACAGAGAGGCTATCAACTGAAGGCAGACATTATCAATCAAGAAGAGAGAGAGAGAGAGAGAGAGAGAGAGAGAGAGAGAGAGTGATAAGGCAGAGAGTGAGAAGGCATACCAGTTCGGCAATGGGAGCATCAATGTCAGCATGCAGAACGTGCTTCCTGAAAGTGGCCATCACCCCGACCACCGTGCGGATGTCTCCGGCTGTCCAGCTAAAACATACCAAGTGGTTCATTTCCTTTTTATTCATAAATATTTTTGCATATTGAGAACATCAGTCGAAAACAAATATAAAAAAAGACTCACCGGGCATTGACGACAATTTGCAGTCTCTGGCTGCTCTGCCTGAGGAGAAGGCCAGCTGAAGGATGCTTCTGCCAGCCGAGTGCACCCTCACAACTTGACAACTCACGACGATTCACGTTAAGGAAAGAGATCTGAAATGGGAACAGTGCTGAGACGAATAGGGAAAGAGAAAGAGAGAAAGAAAGAGAGAGAATGAGAAGATACAATAAGAAAGAGAGAGAGATACAATAAGAAAGAATGAGAGCGAGGGAGAGAGAGAATGAGAAAGAAAGAGACCTTGGCATTGTTAGCATCGACGTGGTCTCGGAAGGCGCGGCAGACGGAGCGGAGTCGGCACTGTTGAATGAGCGGGCAGCGGTCGATGACTGCCAGAAGCAGCCCCATCGGCAGCTGAAAACAGGCAGGTCGTAATCATTGAAGAGATGCAGCGAAAAGATGAGCATATAATAAGATGGCATTGTATGATTAGTTTGATTCGTTACCGCATCATGGGAATTGTGCTGGCCAGTGCTGTTGATTGTCGGATCGGAGGAAGTCGGGTGAAGCCGATTCAGCAGACTCCGATAAGACGACGATTTACGCACTTCCTGAACCGTTATATTTTTTATATGCGTTTAAAATTACAAAAAAATATTTTCATATTTTATAATAAAAATAAGGAAGGTCAAGGAAAACAAGATGAAAGAAGAGTAGAGCAAAAGAAGAGGCAAAGATTCGAAATGGAATGAACAGTGAAAATTGTCAGCAAAGAACTGTCAATGAGAGATGAGACGTTGAAAAAATGAAGGGAAACTATAAGAAGAAATGAAAGGGATCAAGAAATGACATCAATAGCTGTATCTTCATTCGAATCAGTCACTTTCTATGATGCAAAGAGTTGAGGGGCCACAATCAGAAAGTCACAATCTTTCAAGAATTAAAGAGAGAAGAGAGAACTCATAAGAGAGCAGATGGTTAGAGAGATCAAAAAGTCCTCGCCCTCTTATAACAGTAATTAGATGTCAATGATGTGGAGGGAAGAGTAGTTTGTATCCGAGGAACACAAGATTGTCAGTCACGGGAACGGAAGATGTTTCTGGATGTTTATTGAGATGATATGTACATAATGATGATAAGGGGAGAAGGACAGAGACTAAACACGTGCAAGCCATAGACACAACAAGGACAAAAATATAATAATAGAAGCGAAACTTTTGAACTACATAGAAGGGAACAGCGCATAAATGGAGCGAGATAGAAACCGTGGACAGAAAGAGCAAGATAGAGAGAGAGAGAAAAAAAGAGAAAAAGAAACAGATAGAGAGAGAGAAAGAGAGCGAGCAAGAGAAAGAGTTACCTTCGTATCCTCCTTGGCAGGTGGAGAGTGCGAATCTCGTCCCTTCTTGTGCTGGGAGGAAGTGGCCGCAGTGAAGCGACGGAACACAGAAACAGGCATGCTTCTTCTTGCCAATCAAAGAGCTGAAAGTGGAAGAAGAGGTCAGATCGGGAGTAGACAGACAGGACACTCGGAGGGCGGGCGAGGGAATCGATAGACAGAGACAGGGAGGGAGAGACAGAGAGATAGAAAGAGAGGGCAGAGAGAAGGAGGGGTAGAGAGGGAGAAGCAGAGAGAGAGAGAGAGAGAGAGAGAGAGACCGAGAGTTCGAAAGATCAGGAGTTGAGAGAGTGAGACAAAAAGAAAGTCTAGACATCTGAAACCACTGAATTGGGGGGGGGCGCACGTGAAAAGGCTGATGTGAGAAGGAGCGAGTGCAGACACTGAATGAGCTGTGAATGGCAAAGAGGCATAGGCACGGGAAGGGAGGAGTGGTCAGCGGCCACCTCGACTATTCTCTCTCTCTCTCTCTCTCTCTCTCACTCTCTCTCTCTCTCTCTCTCTCTCTGCCTCTCTTTCTTCTCTATCGCGCGCCCTCGCTCTTTCTTTCTCTCTCTTTCTTTCTCTTTCTTTCTTCTCTATCTCACACACTGTCGCCTTTCTTTCTTTCTCCTCGCTCTCTTTCGGCCACGCCTTTCCTGTCCTAGCAAGCAAGAAACATGTATACAGGCTCGCTGCTTGCTTTTCTTTTGATCTGAAGTCATTAAACTCTTCACTACACAGAAGAAGCAACAACTTCCACCTCCCCCTCTATCCTTCTATCTTTTAATATCATCCCTTCGTCTTATCTCTCTCCATATCTATATCGTTCTCTCTCTCTCTCTCTCTCGACTATAGTCCACGAAGGCCAGGAAAGCTAATGTTAGAGCCGACAACAAAGGAAGATACAGATTACATTCTAATTGTAGTAGGTAAACCGAGCAACGATTGAGTCGCAGACGAGAGACTTCTCTTGCTCAGTGTTACCTCGTAAAGAGATCAAATGTGGAGAGGGTCGTAAAAAGGGTGCTATCCTAGTTGGGGGGGGGGGGCAAAATATTTTCATTTTTCAATCTACCACAAATCGTACCCAGGGGAGTTTTAGGCCATGGGGAACACGAATATAGGGTTCTAGACCGTGGAGCACACGAATATAATGTTCAATTTGAAAAATTATTTCATTTAACAAAGTTACAGTACTTCACATTTTTGTCCAACTTTTCATCTAAACTCCTGCACTAAAGAGTTGTCAGAGCTGCCAAACACTAATATAGCGTCAATTAAGCACTATCGAATAGAGATGAGTCGAAAAGAACGTAATATTCGAGTTTAACAGGTCTGAAAACTCCTTCGAGTAGCATTTTACCTGAAATCGGCCAAAACATATGTCAAGTAAAAGTACTGTAACTTAGTTAAATGACAAAGCAATACAAAATGAACATTATATTCGTGTTCCCCATGGCCTATTACCCCCCTGTGCACAATTTGGGGTGAATTAGAAAAAAAAAATTATTTTGCCCCCCCAACTAGTATAGCACCGTAAAAAGAAAGGATTACGTAGTAAGGAAGGGCTAGATCTAGTATTTATGTGCAAGCATGTAGATGCATAAACACGTGATTGGAATGAGCAGGTGTGGGTCAGTTCAGTTGGGGGTGGCTTAGGGGGCGAGAGAGGGTAGGGAGGAGTTGATAGGGAAGGGAGGGGGAGGGAGGGGGAAGGAGGGGGAGGTAGCATAGAAATCTGAGTCAACGCAAAGGATTGATGACGCTAATCAATGAGCAAATGTCATCATTCCAGCTGATACTATCCAACCGATTGCCTAAAGAGGAGAACATAGACTCTCTCTCTCTCTCTCTCTCTTTCTCTCTTTCTCTCTCTCTCTTTCTCTTTCTCTCTCTCTCTCTTTCTCTTTCTCTTTCTCTCTCTCTCTCTCTCTCTCTCTCTCTCTCTCTCTCTTCTGAAAGAATGACTTCTTTACACCAGCCATGCCACAACAGAAGAAGGATCATATCGAAAGTGTACGTACGACGAGGGAGAACTGGACAACTGGAGATCGCATTCATGAAATGTCACGAGTTTCTATAAATAGCTAGGATCTCTCATTATAGATGGGCTGTCAGAAAAAGTGCAACAGAGTGTGAAGATAGGTAAAAGATGAGAATGGGCAAGCAGAACGAAGGTCAGAAACCATGATTTGCATGCTCCCATTGCAGAAGGTTGTAGTGGGAGGTAAAAGTGGAGTGGAACGACGTGCGAGACATGACAAAACACAGGAATGTAGTGGCTCTTATAGTTTACTGTGTGCGTCAACCGTGCAGTAAGAGTGAGTGATAGAAGACACCGGAAGAGCCTTGGAAAGAACGAAGGAAGAGTTGGACACAAGGATGGGGAAGAGGAACAGGACAGAGGTGGGTGGCAGAGGACCACTCAACCTGCTGAGCTTGGAGGGGGCCATCCACAACCTCCTCGGTTATATACAATGGGCAAGCTTTGGAATGCGGCAGAAGGAGTGAGAAAGATTAGACAGAAGGAACTCTTCCTTCCCTGCTAATGGCAACGATTAGAAAGATGTCTGCTTGGCAGGCATTGACAAGACGAGTTTGGGTCAGAACAACAAAACAGCCAACTGCCAGCAACAACAGCAGGAAGAGCAGAACCATTCACTTAACTGATAACACCAGTTCACGCCTTTGATCACCCAGCTGATTTAATGAGAGTAATCTAATATTTACATTCATATAATTTATTCAATCTATGGATATTCAGGAAGTTAATTTCAAAAAAAAAGTTCTGATGAGGCGAAAGAACGGTTGTATGCGGAGCGAGAGCCCATAGAAGAACCAAACCATGAAAAATGGAGGACAAAGTGTGAATTCGATGAAATGAGAGTCGCTGAACACACCGGCATAACATTATCATCACACCAAAAAGAGTTAGATCAAGCGATAGAGAAAGAGATAGAGATATAGAGAGTCAGAGATACAGAGATCTAGAGAGAAGATGAGAGAGATACAGAGATGTCGAGAGAAGACAGATGGATGAGAGAGTGGGAGAGGAAAACGAAGATAGAATAAACTATCGCACGAAACAGATGAATGGTGATAAAAAAAACGGAAACGAAAGAGAGCGTCGCGCCTGTTAAAGCGTGAAAGCGAAAAATGAAGTGTTGAGGGGAGAGCGGCCAATCACTATAAAAAGGGATAAGAAGATGAGAAGGGAGGGGCTGCACAAAACACGACACGAGGACCGCTTGAGGCACTGCTAGGCATGAGGGGCTGCGCGAAAAATGGAGGACAAAGTGTGAATTCGATGAAATGAGAGTCGCTGAACACACCGGCATAACATTATCATCACACCAAAAAGAGTTAGATCAAGCGATAGAGAAAGAGACAGAGATATAGAGATATAGAGAGTCAGAGATACAGAGATCTAGAGAGAAGATGAGAGAGATACAGAGATGTCGAGAGAAGACAGATGGATGAGAGAGTGGGAGAGGAAAACGAAGATAGAATAAACTATCGCACGAAACAGATGAATGGTGATAAAAAAAACGGAAACGAAAGAGAGCGTCGCGCCTGTTAAAGCGTGAAAGAGAAAAATGAAGTGTTGAGGGGAGAGCGGCCAATCACTATAAAAAGGGATAAGAAGATGAGAAGGGAGGGGCTGCACAAAACACGACACGAGGACCGCTTGAGGCACTGCTAGGCATGAGGGGCTGCGCGAACGGAGAGAGAGAGAGAGAGAAGGAGAAAAAAAAAGAGAACGCGAAAGGAGAGTGAGAGACAGAGGGAAAAAGAGAGACAAGAAGAGGGAGCAAGAGATGAGAATAAGTGTAGCATCAAAGAAAGATTCGATGACAGGCCAGACAGGTATGAGGAAGTATGCTGATAGAAATAGAGAGTGACCTGAGGCGAGAGAGAGAGAAAGCGAGAGAGAGAGAGAGGGAGAGAGAGAAAGAGGGAGAGAGCAGGGGAGGGACACTCTTTTGCTTCACTTCATTAGGCAGATCTGGTCTGCGCGGGATCATGAGCATTAAGCCGATGAGCATTGTCTGAGGGAGTTGGTGTGTCATCAGAATGCGCCTCTTCATCAAACACTCATCACCTTCACATTCCGCTCATTTCCCAATCACATCGCATCACTCTCTAAGATCTCTCTCTCTCTCTCTCTCTCTCTCTCTCTCTCACTACCCTTGGGGTTTCTCTGAATCACACTGAATCACTCAACATTTGTTCACTCCATTCATATTTCCCGCTTCCTTTCTCTCTATCTCTTCGCTCTCTCTTCGCTCCCTCTTCGCTCTCTCTCTCTCTCTTCATTGTCTCTCTTTCTCTCTCTCCCTCTGACCTTACAGCAACAACCTGCTGGAAGGACCTTTCACGGATGTGAGTTGGTGATGAGTGATGGTGCACTTTCTACACTGGGACCGGCCCAACTAATGACACATCAGTCGGGGTATGAAAAACCAATGGCGCCCAGAGTATTCTGTGTACTAACAATTAGGCAGTACATATCAAGGCAACGTTTCTTTCCTTTAGCATGTACAGATTACAGAATTGTCAAATTAACAGTGAACTTGGAGAATGAACAGGATATAGTGAATGCAAGAGAAAAGGGAAGAAAAGAGAGAGCGAAAGATAATTTAAAAAAGGCGAGAGTAATCAGGAGCAAGAGAGAAAGAGAGAGAGAGAGAGAGAGAGAGAGAAACACTGGGTGAGAGAGAAAGCGAGAGAAACAGTGTGAAAGAGAGAAAGAGAGATGGAGAGCGTGTGTGTAAGAGAGAGAGAGTGAGAGAGAGAAAGAGAGAGAGAGAGAAAATATGCAAGGGTGTGGCGGCCGCGCCCTTCAATGAGCTGCTTCAGTGTTCTTTTTAATATCACTATGCATTTAAAAAGCCGGTGAGCAGGCACTTTTTATGTGTTTTCATGGAAAGAAAAGGCATTCCAACTTGATGGTGAATACTAAAAGTTACCTCAATTGACGAAAAAGTTAGTGGAGAGTCAATTTGGTATTTGAATGGTGAGCACAGCTCAAAAATTGAACTCCGAGGCAGTGACACTAATTGCAAGACACGGCGAGTTATACTTACACCCCCCCCCCCCCCACTTCGGGTTTCTCCTTCGTTCTTTCGAAAGAATACGTGGCAATCTCATCACTCTTCCTTTCTCGAAGAACGCGCAGAGGGCGGGGATTCCTCTCCAAAAATGCGAAAACTTTTTTTATTGAAAAATGAAAATCCCATTCAAACCTATGCCATGGGTGAAGTTGTGAAAGCTAGATAATGAGGGAGAAGGCCAAGCTCAGTGGAAGGCAGAGAGCGGGGGATACAAGAATATTCTAGATTTCATCTAGCCGTTCCTCGCTCTTCTGTCGGGGCAGAGTTGGGTACATAGATTGGCAGGGCCGAGAAAAGATGAAGATGCAGAGGGCAAAGAAGATAAATCGTACTCAAAGAGAGGATAGAGATCCTCTGAGAATTTAAGGTATTTGCAAAGTCAGAAAAACGAAGTAATCTGTCAGCCCTTTGCTCAATGGGCTGGTTCGTGATCGAACATCCCTAAATGAGAGTGCAAGTGCTCCCAATTAAGAGAGAAGTCGCCAGGTTTATTACTCTTCTCTCTCCTCTCTCACGCACATTTCTTGAGTTCTGATCACTTTTCACTCTTTTACAAAGATTTCCTTGAAAGACCCTTGAAGAAATACCTCTGAAATGTTCACTGATTGTGAGTTGCTGGAACCAAACTCTGTGATCTCCCAAGCGTGATCACGCTTCTAACGTTCCTTATTCCATCTTCACTTTTCAGTGAACGTCCCTCGACTATTTTTTTTGTTGGCACTTTTATATCATGTTTTTAATAAAAATTTATTGAAGCATTGTTGATGAACTAACTCTTCTGCCATGGCGAATATGAAGGGAGAAGGAAGATGGCGGAAGAGAAAGAGCAAGTGGAGAGAAGAGACGCAGACGGAAGCAGTATGCAGGGCAACTCGTGACGCAGTTGGTCTCCGAGAGAACAGACCGAGCACTGCCAAGGGGCAGACTACCGAATAAAAAAAGAACCATCGATGATGCGAGCGTTTGGACGGGCAAGGTCTACGGCTTCTCTCTCACTCTATCCTCTCTTCTCTCTCTCTCTCTCTCTCTCTCTCTCTGTCTCTCTCTGCCGTCTTCTGCTTAATTCTCTCAATCTCTGCTTGTCTTTCGTCGTCTTCACTTTGACATATTCCATTATCTCTGTCCTTTTCTGTCTTCCCCATCTTCGTTTTAGTCTACTTATCCCAAAGCTCCATCTTCCCAGCCTGTAAAATGGTTGCTGGCATCATATTGGTTGTTTACTTGGGAAGAGGCAGACCAAAGTGCTGGCGGGGATAATCGCTGCATGATATCAGGAAGCGTCTCTTTCCTGTTGATGTCTGAATGTTTCAGCCGCCGCCCCTTCACATGCAACATCTTCTCTTCCGTTACCGGCCAAAGTCTGAGCCACTCAGGAAGCGCAGTCCAACTTATCTTTATCAATTATCGCTTTTGTACAGCGAACGGCAGTAAAATAAGTACCTGTAGCACTGAAATTGAGAGAAAAAACAAAAAGAGATGCAAAAAAAAGAAAAAAGAATGACAACAAACAAAGCAACAATGTTTTGCGTTTAATATTTATATACATATTAGCACAAACACAATAATAATTATAATAATATATATATATAATAATTATACATTTATAATACTTAGTGTCAAAAGAAAAAAATCCACAAATGATTTTAAAATAATTATTGGCTTTCAACAAGTTTCTGAGTCTCGCAAAGTCTTCGATAGATCGCACTCGAATTCAAGAGCTCCTCGTGGCGACCTCAATAATACGACTTCTATTATCTCAAAATCAATTTTGTCCTTTTTGTCCTTTCACCTTTCTCGACAAAAAATGAGCAAAATATAAGAAATACCCTGATCGACGACTCGTCCATCGCTGACAACAGCAATGGAGTCTGCATTCTGAATGGTGGAGAGACGATGGGCGATGACGAGGCAGGCCCGGCCCATCCTCGCCGCATCCAGCGCCTCCTGCACCACGGCCTCACTCTGCGTGTCCAGGGCAGACGTCGCCTCGTCCAGAAGGAGAACAGACGGCTTCCTGACAAGACATTACACTATTCTACAAAGAAACCAATCAAGGAGATGGATTAAAGAAGCGGAGAAAGACAGAGAGATAATGAATAAGAAGCCGAACCGGACTAGAGCCCGTGCAATGGCAATTCGCTGCTTCTGCCCGCCAGACAACTGTATTCCCTTCTCACCAACGCGAGTCTCGTAGCCCTCAAGCAGAGAATAGGAGAAGGAGGAAGAGAGAGGAGAATGGAAAGAAAGCGGACGAGAGGGAGGCCGAGGATGAACTCGTGGATGTTGGCCATCTTAGCAGCCTCGACGATGTCGGGGTAGGAGACCTGGCGATCCAAGCCATAACAGATGTTCTCTGCGATTGTGCAGTCGAAGAGTGTCGGTTCCTGGGAGACAATGCACACCTGAAAGGACTAGAAACTCTCTCAAGGTCTAACAGCAAGCATCAGCTCCCAAGATGTTACTGAAATAATTAAAATATTTTTAGACCTTGAAATATTCAATATTTGAAACAAAAACCTGTTCACGCAGTGAGCGGATATTGAGATTACGAATGTTTTCGCCATCAACCAGCTGAAAATAAATAGGCGATTGAAGCCATTGACGAAAAGAAGTAGAAACGTACGATGAGTCCGTTGCTCTGGTTGTAGAATCTCTCGAGGAGACCCATTACAGTACTCTTGCCACATCCAGAATGACCCACCAAAGCAACTGTTGTGCCTGAACATCCATCTTTTATTTTCAAGAAACCAGGAAATGCTGCAAGAAATGGAAAGTAGTATGGACCTGGCTTGATGTCGAGAGTCAGGCCTCGCAGCACTTTCTGCGTCGGCCGAGTTGGATAGCGGAAGTGCAGATTACGAAGGGAAATGTCTCCCATCAACTCCTGCAGTAGCAATCGCAGAATGATATTCAATGGAGATATAAAAAGAAAATTTGTTCAAAATTACCCTTTGAATTCCATCAACCGACAGCGAGTCAATTTCAGTTGGGTGCTCGATTAGATAGAAGAGCAGAGAAGCGGCCAAGCGAGCCTGAAACAACAATCACGAGCCTGAAACAACAATCACGAGCCTGAAACAACAATCACGAGCCTGAAACAACAATCACGAGCCTGAAACAACAATCACATCCAGCATACAACAAGTATTTACTGATCTTTTTAAAGGCATGTAAGCACCTTGACGACGTCGGGAATGAATGAGGAGATGTTTCCGACCATTTGTCCACAAAAGGCGAATGCGAAGAAAACACTGAAATAGTTGAGAGTGAAGGAGAAGAGAGATAGGAGAAGGAAGAGTGAGAGGGAAGAAAAGAGACCGGTAGACATCTGTCGGCTGCATGCTTCCATCATTCACGAAGGCAGAACCAACCCAGAAGGCAAGGGCATACATGAAGAAGATCAGCGACTGCGAGAATGCGAACACTCCACCGTACACGTGGGCTTGCACCAGATTCTCCCTGCAATTCACTAGGTTAGAGATAGGAGGGACAGCGAGAGAAAGAGAGAGAGAGAGAGAGAGAGAGAGAGAGATAAGGGAAGAAAGAGAGAGGCACAGTAACCTATGCGGCTCTCTCAAGTACTCGCAGTACATGAAGTGGAACTTGTCCTGTCTGTTGAGTGCCTGAACAGTCCTGACGTGCTCCACTGCCTGGGAGGCCACTTTCCCCGCTTCTTCAAGCAGCTCAGTGTCTCTCATCTTCTTGCCGTACTAAAATATTTAAATTTGTTTCTGGATCTGACAAGGGAAGTCTCTCGAGTGGCGGAAGCTATTGAACATGTTCTCTTCATTTTTGGATAGCCCTCATCGAGTAGGTCTAGCACTAAGTTTCAGAAATCGCTAAAATGACCTAGAAAGTAGGTTTTTTAAGGTTTTAGAGTGTTTTTTTTTGGGGTACTGTGGTTTGGGGTTTTGAGGTTTTTGGGTTGGGCGTTTTGAATTTGTGTTTGTCTTGGTGCGTTTGAGTTTCGGGACGACGAGAGGAGTCGAATGAGCTATCGATGAGGTCTGTACGACGTCTGGGGACCGAGATACGCTGTTGGGATGCATACTGTCGGGACGGGATGGGATCACGAACCCACCTGCATCTTCATCTCGAAGTATCCGCTAAGAATGATGAGAGGCACAATGATGAAGAGAATTGCAGCCAACTTCCAGCCATAAATGAAGCCAACCATGATGGCACCAATAATAGTCACAATCGAAGAGATAACGACCGGTAGTCGAGTGAAGACCTAAAATGGAAGCGTTCGAGTGTGTCATGATAGCTCAGTTGGGAGAGTGTTAGACTGAAGATCTAAAGGTCGCCGGTTCGATCCCGGCTCGTGGCAATCTTTTTTGCGGCGGTATAACTCACATATCGAACGTTGGGCGCATCGGTAGCGAAGCGCGTGCAGAGTTTGCCGGTGCCGTGCCGGATGTCGTCAAAGAAGGCGATGTCCTGTCTCATCAGATTCCGGAAGGACTCGAGACGGAGCTTCTTCGTCAATGCCTCTCCACAACGGCCGAGCATGTTTGCCTTGTAGAAGGCAGAGTTACAATGATGTTGTGATGACAATGATATGTCAGGGGCGAACCGAGAGGAAGAATCCCCAGGCATGAGTGAGGCCGAGTGCGAGGAAGATCAGTGCCCAGAACATTGCGTCGTGCTGCATCTGCTCTACGGGCTCGCTGAAAACCTATAAATAAGTTCTAATCATTTTTCCCCTTTCAACATATTTGACAAAAAAAAGAAAGATGGGTGACTCTCCAAACGGACACTGAATATTTGGGCGTAGACCAGAGCAAAGACAGGAGTAACGGCTCCGGCAATGGCTGAGCCGAGGGTGCCGAAGCCGGCGTAGTGCCAGTTCTCACGGTTCCACGAGAAGATCTTCGACAACGGGGTCGGCTTCAGTCGAGATTCCTAAACACAGAAGGTGGAGGGGACTCGAACGATGAGCATAGAGAAACATAGAGCGAGAGATACATAGATATGTTGAGAGAGAGAGAGATTGAGAGAGGGGAGCAAGAGATAGATAGCGAGAGAGAGAAAGAGAGAGAGAGAACGAGAAAGATTGAGAGAGAGAGAGAAAGAAGACGAGAGTGCCAAAGGACCTGCATGTCGATCTCCATCGATCGAATAGAAGAGATGGATGAGACCATCGAACCACTCGATGACTTTCTGTCAGTTGTAATGCAGAAATTTCATGGTGAAAACTTGGGAAGCAAAAAGAAATCGGAAGAAATCTGAGACCTGGAATTCTTTCTCCGCCGAAGAGATTGCGAGGCCGTTTCATCTTCTTCTACGGCAGCCGCCACTTCGATCTCCATCATCTCTGAATGGACTCTTACTTCTTCACTTCTCTTGAACCCTTCACCGACCACTCTCAGTCTGCTTCTTCTGTTCCTGCTGTTGCCTCAAGAGTTGTGCCTGTGTCATCTCGTAGAAGAGTCCCTTCTGCTCCATCAGCTCTTCATGTTTTCCTCTCTCCACAATCACTCCTTCCTCAAGCAAAAATATTTATACATTAATAAACAAGAAAAAAGACTTGCCTTAAAGACGCAGATGATGTCGGCATTCCTGATGGTGCTGAGTCGATGAGCCACGATTACAGTAGTCCGCCCGGCCATCGCCTGCACCAAATGGAATCACAAGGAGACAACGACAGCACAACGTCTCCTTTCTTGAGATAAGCATTGAATTGGATGTGAACCTGCTCGAGTGCTTCCTGGACGATAGTCTCCGCCTCGGTGTCCAACGCAGACGTCGCCTCGTCCAGCAGCAGAATTCGCGGATTCCGAACCAGGGCTCTGCAACAGGATGGGATGCGAGTGTGCTATGCAGATTGTGGATGTATTTGTGATCTACTATGTACATTCGTTAATATTGAGTTTCCTCGCTAACAATATGGAAGGACAGAACACAAAATTCCAATAAAACGTAATATTTGTATTTCATAAGTACGAATGGCGAACCTTGCAATGGCAATCCTCTGCTTCTGCCCCCCACTGAGCTGCACTCCCCTCTCTCCCACCCGAGTGGCGAGTCCTTCTGGCAGTCTCTTAATGAAGTCGAGTGCGTTCGCGAGTTGGCAGGCGCGGACGATCTGTTCTTGCGTCGCGTCCTCTCTTCCCATTGCAATGTTCTCGTAGAGAGTGCCGTCGAACAGAATTGGCTCCTCAATTCATTTCATCACTTATCTCATTCTATTATCATCTTCTCAACTCACTTGGCTGACAATTCCGATTTGCTCACGAAGATGCTTGACATTCAAATTCTTAAGATCGATTCCGTCAATCGATATCTAGAGAATACAGGATAAGTGAAATGATCTACACGCAGAGATACAAAGGGACTAGATCGAAGGAGACCGTTCCACTGATGGGATCGTAGAATCTGAGAAGCATGTTGACGATCGTCGACTTGCCACAGCCACTCGAACCTACCAAAGCTACCTTCTCGCCCGCCTTCAGTTCAAGAGATACACCGCGAAGGATCTAGATTGGGTAAGAAGGAAGCAATCGGATGAGAAGAAGGCAATAGTAAGAGTCAGACCGAACTGTCGTAGACTAACTGGAATATCCTTCCGGAGAGGATAAGTGAAATGGACTTGACGAAGAGAGATGGCACCCTTCATATTCTCGAGAAAGATTCCCTCGTCTGAGTACGGGTCGATCTCCGGGTGCTAACAAAGAGAGAAGGGGTGGCAGTTGATGAAGGAGTGGAGAGTACCTGGTTGATGACTTTGAGAACACTTCTAGCAGCTCCGATGGCCATGGCAATGCTTCCGAGATGAGGGAGAGCGCCTCCCAGGGCAGTCGACCCAGACATAACAGCGAAGAACACCTCCAATCCTATTTACGTAAGCTTAAGCGCACTAAATTAATGGAATAGAACCGTGAAGACGAGGCCGCGATCGAATGTTGGATCACTTGCAATGATTGTTGCACCGTACCTGATATGAGATATCAAAATCATATGTTCGCCAAAACATCGCATTCATCAAATATAAAAAAAGAACGCGCACAAAGTGGAGAAAGAAATAATAACAATAAAAAGAGACCAGAATGCGAGTGCGTAGGAGCCATACATGCAGAGATGAGAGAAGCCGACACTCACTCCCATGTAGAAGTACTTCACGATTCCAGCACGACGACCACGCTCCAGGGCAGCCTCGAAGCTGAGAACGAAGACTCGAGTTGGCTGAGAGAAGGACAATGACTCACCGAGTGATCTCCCGCCGCTGGCCATTCAGAGAATGCACGGTTCGGATTGAAGAGAACGTCTCTTCTGCTATCGCTCCTGCATATCATGGAATTGGCTGATTATAAGAAATAAGGAAATAGTTTGCGATGAAGAAGACTGACCGGCGACGGCGTAGATCTCTTGCTCCATTTGCGTTCTTCAAGCACATTACTGTTTTGAGTGGAAAAGGAAGACTAAAACAACCTCGTGGCCATCATTCTTCCCATATAAGCACCGGAGAGGACGATGAAGGGAGCGAAGATCATCATGACGAGAGTCATCTGCCAGCTGTTCAGGAAGCCCACTCCAAAACCAGCGATGAAGGCTGCCACCTACGGGAGAGATAATTGAAAGAAGTGAGAGAAAAAAGGAATATAAAGAGAACGATAAAAGAAAAGAACCATCTGAATGAAGAGGGACATCTTGTCGCCAAGGCCCTCTCTAACACGCTCCAAATCACTAAAAGAAGCAAAGATTCACAGTAAATGTATGTAAATAAGTAGTCATTACTGAATATAGCTGTAAGAGAATACAACTAGGTATTGGACGTACTCAGTGAGTCTGGCAGTGAGATTGCCAGTTTGCTGCAGATCGAACCACTCAATCTGTTGCCTCAGCATCGCCTTCAGATAGTCCTGCCTCAGGCGATGGACAACTCGCTCGGAGAAACTTTCGAAACATGCGATCTGGAGTGAAAATTACCTTATCAGAGTAAGCCAAATTAATGACACAAACGGAGCAGTCATATGTATATACATGTACATAGTATGCCAAGTCTTCAACCTGAATATATGAAGTGATAAACATCACAACTCCAAGAGCGAGGTAGTAATAGCAGAATGTCGTTACTTCACCGTTGAATTCCTCTCTAAAACACCGCATTTCTTCGAAATATATTCAAAGCAGAACATCATTCAGACCGAGTCATCCCGGGCATTCCATAAGGATCCGTTGCATTGCCAAGGACGAATTCCGAGTTCTGAGCCCGGAGGAAGACGGTAGTCATTCCACCGAGGACCATTGCGAGGAGAGGAAAGCCAGCGCCGTGGATGAAAGAGGAGAGACCGCCAATCAAAAGGATCACAATGTCCAAGGGGGAAGCGAACGAGAACTGAAGGACAAATCTATATTAGCTATGCTTTGTTAGCTTTACTAGCAAAGAAAGCATGAGAAAACCCAGTATAAAAATAAAGGGTAAATAAAGCTAGCTAACAATGCCGAGGTTAGTGGTTGTGAAGTGTAACTTGGAGGTCGTACTGTCCCTCGAGGTTGACTTCGGTTTCTTCTCCGCATCACTATAAAAGTTAATTTTAAATTTCATACTCATTTTGATAGCAGTCAAGCGATATTCATAGAAAGTTCATTATATTTGCAGCAACAACAAAAAAGAACAAACTGGAGAGGAGAGAGCAGCGGATCAGTGACTTCTATCTTCTTCTTCATTTGATTGCTCATGTTATTGCTTTGATTTGTTCACCTCTTCTATCTCCCTTTCTCTCATTTTCAAACTCGCTCTTTCTCTCTCTCTCTCTTTCTCTCGCTCTCTCTCTCTCCCTTTCTTTCTCTCTCTCTCTCTCTCTCTCTCTCTCTCTCTCTCTCTCTTTCTTTCGGGTTGGTGCGGCAAGTACACTGGGTTCTCACAATCAATGCGTTTTGACCTTCTTCGTTTACACTCCACTCTCTTTAACTCTCCCTCGAAGATTTTCTCTTTACAAGAGATGATGTTTACGAATAGCTACTCTATGCTTTACTCTCTATGCAAACATTCCGTTCTTCAGGACGGATCATGAGATCTATTTTTAAGATCTTACGCTTTTCATATCCATAGAATTAACCAATGCGAATTATATTCGAGATCAAAAATCGAAACTAGGAAATTAATAACTGATTGATTAGAGTAAATAATATTGGTGGAAGGAGAGTCTCGTGCCTTGTTCGAGACCCGTAGCTGCTGCTCGAAGGAGTCGGCAGAAGCGGCAACTTCTCATCCTTCTCTTTCTTCCGACCCGTCAACGAATGCCCCATCGTTGTCGAAGAACACGGAAAAGTCCCTGTGAGAGTTACTTTAATGGCACATTACTGTGTGAACTTAAAACTCCTCGTTCTTTTTTGCGCTTTTGACCTATGTTGTGCATACTTGCGAAAAAATTTACACGTACTCTTAGGCCAATTGGGTTGATTACTGCAGTGTATGCAAAAAAGTCCATGTACATTGTTGGGCAAGTGAACATAATGGGTCAATAACGCCGTAAACACGGTTTTTTTTTAAATTTGCAACGTAATATACGGACATATGTGCATACGTATGTACATACATAAACACGCATTTTGCAGACACTGTTAAAATCTCAGAAAATAGGTCAAACGCAGATTGCACCGTTATATGTATATGCATTCAAATGAAATCCTTTTAAGGTTTTCCGAATGTCTTAACGGAACACGGAGAATATAAACGGGAAGAAAGACCAGTGCCATGTATTTTTGAACTATTTGACAGGAGCTTCAGGATTGGCTGTCATGAACTCCATCCCAATCATTGCAAAGACGAGACGATAAGAGCTCCCACGCGGCCTGCCAAGGAATGACGGGGAAAACAAGCACGTGCCATCCATCTAATTTACTCTCTTAGAAAAACAGTTATAATAACAAATTTATAAATCTGCACGAGAACACGTTTAGATTTAAAAAAAAAACGAAGACGATTTGTCTGAAATGTAAAGTAGAGAATTAGGACAGATACAACGTCATTGGTTTGATGAGCGAAAAATAGTGATGTTGAACGATGAGCAGGACTGGGAGAATAAGAAGGAGTCAGTGAGGCATATTTGTCTACGCTGTGGCGTATCTCTTAGTCTCTCCCTTTACACTTCCCACCCGATAAGATAATGAGATCGTTTCTTTATTTCTTATTTTCTCACCCTTTACAAGCATATTTCTCTGTCCAGCACACCCTGTCACAAATTGGTCCAAAAATTATGCTCTTGGTTCCCTTTTCAAATCTCTCTCTTTCACTCTCTTTCACTCTCTCTCTCTCTTTCTCTCTCTCTTTTTTCTTCGGCAAGCAAAAGTGCACAGAATTTACATACTACCTGTATTGTGTTCTTATGATTGATTCTGTTTTATGATTGATCCTCTGCCCACAAGCAACTTAAAAATGCGCATCATTTATCAATATCCTGGTGTAGTTATCTCTGCAGTCATCGTGCCAGCATCGTCCTGTTCTTAAAGTAGTCAACGACCTCATTGAGATCCAGACAATTCTGACTCGGATCGTTCGGTCGGCAGCCCATCGAATTGTCAATCAGAGATCCTGAAGCCATTCTCCTTATTTATCTCATTCTTTAATGTTCCGTTTTCTGCTCATTTTTGTTAAGCTAAAATGGATGAAAATGCAGAAAATGAATAATACCAGCGACGCAAGCAGTCATGAGACAGGCGAGAGCACCGATGAGCAGCCCCTAAATGGAGAGAGTTCTTCCAGGAATGGCACTCTCTCTCTCTCTCTCTCTCTCGCTCTCTCTCTTTCTCTCTCTCTCTCTCTCTTTCTCTCTCTCTCTCTCTCTCTCTTCTCTCTCTCTCTCTCTCTTTCTCTCTCTCTCTCTCTCTCTCTCTCTCTCTCTCTCTCTGATTCCTGACTTTCGTAGCGGCGGCGACAAAGTTCTTCTTCTTGGCCGGGCACATGGCCGAGAACTGCGCGATCTGCGCACCGATCTGGGAGGGATTCGAGTAGCCACAGAGAGCGAAGACGGCAATCAACTGGCCACGACCCTGCACTCAGGGAACTTATTTCTTTATCCATCAATCTTTGGCTAGTCTATAAGAAGGAAGTTAGGCGTATTCGGATCAAAGTTATGAAATAAAAATGACTTTATTGTTACCGAGATCTCTCGCCTCAGCAACATCCCCTGCATATTTTGAAATGCGATGAATTCGTTGAGAACGGTCTTCGTTCCAATCAACTGAGACACCTGCAAAACGGAGTTGTAATTCTGAAAAGGAGAAGAAGTCGTGCGTACTCTCAGAGTCTCGTTGACATTTTTCGACCAGTCTGCCTCGTCACTCGCTCCAATCACAAGAGCCACTGGGAAGAACAGATACCCGATTACGAGCTGAAAATATCAGCTAAGAAAAACAATTAAAATACGAGCAACTGCACATGCCGAACTTCGAAAGTGACGCCTTCGAAGCCGACGAGTCCGGCCAAATAGCCAATGGCAGAGTTGACAAAGGCCAGTCCGGCCAGGTACACCACCAGGTTTGCAATGATGGCCAACACCACGAAGACGGCCGAGATCGCACCACGGGACAGCGCCTCCAGCGACGACTTCTCTGTGCTGTTTTTCATTTCTTTTGCAAATAAAAGAAACCTGTTAACAGTGGATACAGGCTTATTAACATCGATTTTTTAAAGCTTGAAAACGAATGTTTCATTAACCACGGGGGGAAACGAAAAGTGCTCATATCTGCTTGGCGAGATCGATGAATTTCAGGAGAGACAATCTTGGAGATGGCGAGAGTTGCGGGGGCGGACATCACCTGGAGAAGCTTGTTCCTCAGTCAGAAGGGAAGATGGCTAACATTGGCAGCAAGTAGAAGAGGAGCACACGCTCCATAGGAAATGTACACGGCGAAGAGAGAGCCAGAGATCATCGAGTAGCCTGGACAGGAAATATAGAAAAAAACTTTGTATTAGCAATACATGCAAACGGTTATGGGGTGTGAGAACACTTGATATTAGAGAACTATGGAAATCCTCTCATAGAAGACAAAGAGAGCAACTGACATAGAAGTGAGGTTTAGAGAGGGAGAGAGAGAATAAAATTGAGGAAAAGAGGGAAATAGAGTGAGAGAGAGATGAGAAACACTCTCATACCGACAGCAATAGTCGCGACAATCTCACTCTGAGTCATGGTGCTCAGAGAGTACTCCATCAAGGCAGCCGCTTCCGTCTAAAGATGGACGGATTGAATGAGGGAAGTCAGTCTGGATGATCTGACCGGTCCCATGAAGGAAGACGCTCCTGCATTCAGTGACTCCGCTGCCGTTGTTCCCATCGTTGCCTGTTTATTTGCATTCTCATTCAGTCTGTTCCTTTCCTTTCATTATGACAGAAAATGAAATAATCGTAAAATTATAATTTAAAAAATCAAAACGAGTGCCCAAACCTGAATTACGACTCCGACTCTTCGAAGAATCCATTGGACAATTCCGTAGAAGTAAGCAACAGATGATATCGCAGTAACGAAGACAATGATTGGAAGGGACTAGAGAGGCAAGAGGAGTAGAAAGAATAATAAGAGGGAGAGGGTGAAAGAGAAAGAGAGAGACAGAGAGACAGAGAGACAGAGAGAGAGAGAAAGAGAGAATCTAACCGTGAATGAGAATGGCGCGTCCAGACCACAAATTGCTGGTGGATCTGGCACAAAGCCAAAAGCAAACTTAGTGCCGACCAACGTGAATGAGAGAAAAGCGACGATCTTGTTGACGACGAAACTAATCGAGTCCCTGCCCACCTAAACATTTGGAAACCTTTGAATTGAAGGAAGTCAAACACGGAAGAAAACCTCCCAGCGGAGAATGAGCATTGCAATCGCGTACTGAAGAACGATTCCCCAGATGACTGGACGCCAACGGATCTGAAGAGAGAGAGAGAGAGAGCGAGAGAGAGAAAGAAAAGAGTGAGAGAGAGAGAATGAGAATGAATGAATGAAGAAGTTACCCGCCCTGGATTGTCCGAGACAATGACAGAGAAGATGAGGATGAGAAAGAGAGTTCCGAAGGAGGAGAGCTGGGCGCGATTTCCCCAGCCACAGTACACCACATAAGCCACGAGGAGAACTGTTAAAATGATGCCTCCGGCCATTCCGATCCATGGTCTGAAACGGAACATCCAATGTCCTAATCACCAGTTCTTCCTACAAAATGGTAACTCTGACATAATTTGGGCAGAACCTGTCACTGAAGAATTTTCGCGTGATTAGGAAGGGTTTCGTGGGCACAAAGCGAAGAAGAAGAACGCCGAAAACGTAGAACCAGAAGAGACCGAGACATACCAAAAGGAAGACCGAGCCAGGAAAGAAGTGGAGAGCAGCAGCGAGAAAAAGACCATGGAGGGCGAGGAGGAGGAGGAAGCCGAAGACGTGGAAGGGGTCGAGGACAAGACCAAGCAGGCGATTCAGGAGGGGCGAAGCTGCCATTCGAGAAGACCGGCAAGGACGCTCTCCTCACTCTCATCGTGATAAAGGGAGCAGATGATCCGCTTGTTCCCCTCAGCCTCTCCTATCCTTATCACTCTTTCCATTTCCAAGCTCCTTCAATACAGCAAAGACGTCAATAAATTGCTGAACGGTAAAGAAGAGCATTTTCCGATACTCAGTATTTTCAACTTCAACTCTCAGGCTGTGCGTATATATAATATCTGTCCTTTTTTACAACTGCCGCCACAAAGCATAACGTAAATGTGAAGAGTGATGACATCGGTTATTGCTTTTACGTGCAAACATTGTCTTGAAGTGGATTACATGCGCAGATACGAATTTCTGATAATGAGTAAATACACTGGTTGCTAGAGGCAACAAGTCCTTGGACAGAGCCCACTGGAGTCTAATGAAACCTCCTTCTTTCTGTCTCTGTCCCTCTCTCTTTGCCTCCGCCTTTCACTTCTCCCTGCTTCCTGATCCTCTTTCAATGTGCGTATCTCTTATTCCTTCCTCGCAGGATGTCAAGAGACTTCTCTTATCAAAAGAGAATCCCCCTAATTCCATGAACAAATCTACCGGGGTTAGAAGGCCAGAAAGAATTATTTTGCTGACTTTCCATTGATAAAGTCTGTGACTTACAAAGTTGAATGGATGGTGCAGCAGTTTTCTCTTTTCTAATCCTTGCTTACTATGCCCTCTACGCCAGCGCGGTCTTCATACTCTTCAGGTTAAAGACATGTTTTCTGCCTATTTAGCAAAATCCCTTTTCGAGTAGCATCGCAAGACGTACACTAAAAGAAATGACATGAAAATTGAGATATAAAATGTGCATGCAGATGTCTTCAACGGGCGCCCGTGGACCACGTCTCTTGCCATCTCTTCTTTCTGAATGTATGCTTCACTGCTCAACTCACTGTAGACGTCGCTGACATTATTGTATTTATTATTGACAGCAAGCTAGAAATGTTAGTGCCAATAAAAAAATATGCTTATTTTATCCATTTTCAAGACAGAAAATATTGAGCCATGTGAAAAAAAACTCCTTCAGCGGCGCTGTTCTGAATTACTTGGCTCCGTTCTACTACATGCTGCTGACGCTGTACGTCTCCATTGGCACTTGCACCTTCCTCCTCTCCGCATTCTACATTTACTCAGTCGCCAACATCAGAACTACCACTTACCGGTCAGTTCGAGTTCCCCGGAAAGAGACATCTAGTTGGTCCTTCAGGGTTCTCTTCAGCTTCTCGTACCTCTTGGCGACTGCATTCTCCCTTTCTTATGCGATCAGCATGAGAATTGCTGGCTTTATCGTTTCAATTGTTGTCTTTACGGCCTTCACCATCGTCATCATTCTCATTATAGCGGTTACAATCCTTTCTGCTTCGTTATTGTTTCGTTATGTTGGATGCGCTGAAGTTGTTTGGTGCCCCAGTTGCTGGTGAACTATATTCAAACGTCTCACAAAGCATATCTGCAACGTCGGCATCTCTTTTTCTCTGTCTCCTATTCCGGTCTTACAGTCGCTCTCTACTTACCCAGATATGGTACGACAGAGAAACATTCTAAAATTTGAGAGATGCAATAGTTGTTTGAGAATATTTCAGTTGCGGCAGCATCGCTTCTCTTTGACTTTTCGATCAGAACAAATGATGTCGAATTTCTCTTCCTTATCAAATATAACTTTCTCATGTTGAATCGTCTATTTCCAGGTTCGCAAAATTTTCAAAAATGTTTACGACTTTTAAAGGAAGTCGTTTCATTAATGGATGCAAATATGTAACAGATATTGATTTCTTAGTTCGCACTGAATTTTAGCACCGGGTGGGAAATAAATGAAAGTGCTGTGTTGAAGTGATCACAATCGTGTTGGCCTTCTGCTTCTTCTCGTCCCTCCGACACCACGCCTACACCCTTCCATGGCTGCCTCCCCAACTGCTACCCTCTCATCCATCTGCCGTCTGCTCTCTCTCTGCTGTCTACTCTCAGAACAACGACTCCGTCCGCCTCGGCACGTCCACTCTCCATCGACAGCAACGGCACCATCCCGTTCAGCCTTCTGCTCCCCCTGCTTCTCCTCCCCCGCCTCCTCCTTCAGCGCCTCCCCCATATTTTTATTCCTTGTCCAATAATCATCGCCCCTTTGACTAATGTTATGGAATTGCTTAGGAATCCAGGCTAAATCTCCTATTCCTACTTCATTTTCCATCCTCGAATACCATGTTGAACACACGAAGTATGAATTGATAGGCTGTAATGAATGGAAGCAAAACAACATCAACTAATAGCAGAGAGAGCCGCCTCGTCCGGAAGAGTGGAACCTTGTCATGAGCCAGTAATAGTCTATCTATGTACATCATGAGGCGCAGTAATAATTGAAACATACCATAAATGAATGCTAGCTTTGGAAAATTGATGGAATAAGTGCAAAAGTGCAACAAAAAGGTGGTTATTCATTTAGCAACCTCGTATGATTATTGTTTGTCGATGATTTACAAGACCAAATTGCACACTATTCTCAAAGCTTCTTTCATAACGATGCAGCTAGGCTCACCACTTGGCAGGAGGCTTGCAAATATGCAGAAAATCGACAAAAATGGCAAGAATGTGTGATGAATGAATGGATATTTAGTTTAAATATTAAACGTATGTAAATGTGTACAATCTCATGACTGAAGGCTAATCTAATGCAAATCAATGAATAAGAGAAACCTTGTTTGAATGCTGGAAAAGGGGAGCAAAGAGTCTAGCAAAGAGTGTTTCGAGGGGTGGAGGTGTAAGTGTGGAGAGAGCGCGAGTGGAGAGGAGGCTCGCTGCAAGGGATGGCGGGCTGGGGGATGCGGGGCACAGCAGGCACCGCTGCCATGTAGCCCACTTTCTCTGCCACCGGAGACCTGAACACAAGAACTCCATCTGGTATATGTCTCATGTACTCTTTCTCCCTTTCCTTCTCTTTCTCTCCCTCTCTTCTCTCTCTCTCTCTCTCTCTCTCTCTCTCTTTCTCTAACCTCACGGACGCGAAGATCTCGCGTAGAGTAGTGAAGAAGCATGCAGCTGCAGCGGTCACTCCCAGCAGCGGATCCATCAGAATCTTCAGTGCCGACACCACATTCCAAGATCTTAAGACAAGAAAATATAATAATAAAATGGCACAACTACATTGAATGAAAAAACGACTCTGACCGATGCCAAGCAAGCGAGGGCTGAACAACATCGTGGCCGAAGGAAAGCCTGGAAACATTTTCAGCTTCGCATCAGGATATGGGATTACGAATGAACTGACGAAAGGATATAAAACATATACGAACATATAGAAGATGGCGGCAATGGGATAGAGAGCGCCAATGACTCCGTAGATGGACGAGGAGTTCGAGGCGGGCAGAGACAGCGGCTGCCCACCGCCCATGACCAGCTGCTGTTGAGCAGGCTGAGAGGGGCAGCCGGGAGGGCGAGCGGCGGAGAGACGGAGGAGGCAGCCGCAGAGGAGGGGGAGCAGACAACCGATCACCAGCACGATCTCGCGCAGCAGGTTGAACACGCTGTCGTGCGTCTGCAAAATGGTCTCTTCTAGGAAGAATAACAAACGACCATATAAAATAAAAATGTAGATCAAATGCTAAGGGAAAATGAAAGTAGAAGAAGGCTGACCCGGTTTGCGGCACCAACGAGACAAATGCCAGAGAGAGGATCAGCCGCCACGCTGCGAGAGATCAAAGCAGCCATCACGGCCAGAAGGGGAAGGGCCCACGCCATCATCGAACACTGCACGCGCACACGCTCCTGCGAGGAGAAAGAGAGAGAGAGAGAGAGAGAGAGAGAGAGAGAGAGAGGAGAGAGAGAGAAGAGGGAGAGAGAAAGGAGGGGAGGAAAACACACCATTTGATTGTTGGGAGAAGCGGCCGACTTCCAGGAGAGAGCAACGAGGAGCCACCAGAGTCGACCGGCCGTGCCGAAGTAGAAGAGAAGGGACGCGGCGGTAGTGCAAGCCGAGTGGGACTGGCCAGGCACTACGAAGAGGCGAGTGGCGGGCGAGGATCCGTATGGCAAGCACGCTATCTGCATGTTTACTCATTTATGATTGGTTCTGCAAAAATGTTTATTCTATGAAGTAATTCACTTCCCATAGTCTCAAAAAATGTCTATATCATGAGCTTATTTTTAATGGGGAATTAATTAAAGAAACCTGGTCACGATAGAGAAGAGAGAAGAGATAGACGATGGAGGAGACTGCCAATGCGCATGAGCAGGCGAGGAGAGAAGCCTCGGGCATGGGAACGGGCCGCTCCGCTCTCAAACACACTCTTCACATTCATTCCAACTTTATTTCATATTCTGATTTAAACTTAAATGTTACTATAACGCCGAGTAGGCTAACCTTCTGCTGATGCAAGTGACAACGCAGACGGAAGTCATGACGACGGAGATGAGAGAAAGCACGAAGAGAGCAGTCGAGGACGCCTCCCGATCAGACTCAACATCACAGACTCCATACTCATTATGCTTTCTTATTCTTTACAAATATTTTTTAAAACAAAAATGTTTGAATACTGATTAAGAAGTGAAAAGGAAGTCTTACGCGAGGGATGCCTTGAGTGGCGGAGCAGGAAGGAATGCAGGCGGCAGATCGGTTGACATACACGTGCTCACTCGGGCACTGTCCGAAGCGAGTTCGAGCCATCGACCTCCCACCTTAGAAAGTTACATTATTCGTCGAATTACTGAATACGATTGGAAAGAAAAGCACTGTCTATTCTTAGAATGCCTGTCTGAGAACCATAAGAGAAAGGGTAATTAAAATATTTTTCTACAAAATTTTTGTATTACCGTAAATATCTGAAATCATTCTTTCTAAATAAAAATTCAATTTGTATCTGCTTGAAAATTTTGCAATATTTTAAATTGTTCTAACTATGTATGTAGTTTCAAAATAAGTGTTGGATAATTTTGATACTATTTAATCTTAGTTTATATTTGGGCATTTTTTGGCAGTACCGAACGTTGTTATATAATAGTTGAAAAATATTTTTATGCCCCACGGTGCAGTCTCATTGTCAGGAAAAGCTGTATTAATAATTATAACCTCCTGAGGGTCGGATGTCTCCCGTTCGGTGAAGATCTACACGCATTCGCTCCATTTCTTGCGCAGTCGCCGAGGGATGATCTGAATTATCGGGAATGAGAGACTCAGAGTGTTCTTAGATGTCATACCATGGTGCCGATGAATCGGATGAGAATGCGCATGATGAGGATGCAGTTCAGCAGAGTCGTCGATATGAAGAGGGACAGTCCCTCCGACGGGGGCAGCCGCCCCTCCGTCATCCCCTCCCGGCCCCCTCATGCACATCGCCTCGTTGTTGTTCTCCAAGGGGAAGCGCGAGCAGTTCATCATGGAAGGCCAGGGGAAGCCAAAGTCTTTGAGGAGTGGCAGACAACGGTCTCGGACCGACTCGCACAGCGGGCGGCACGGACCAATTGGCAGCGCCACCTTAAAAAAGTTAAGTTCTTTTCAATAGCCAGCTTCATGAAAGGAAATGCTGTAGTAGACTGTAAATATTAAAAAAGCAAAATATAACCTTTTCATTACACATTGGAAAGTAGACGGAACAGAGGAAGAAGCGAAGTTGAGTGGAGCACTGGACATTGATGAGAGGGTCGAAGGTGGAAAGAGCGTCCGCTGCGTCCTTTTTCGTCTCGTCGCCAGCCAAATTCGGAAAACTGCAAACGAGAGATTCGTCTATTTATTTCTATCTTTATCGTAGACCTGTTTATTCCCTTCTTTAGGACATGTGATCCCTTCTCATGTCCAATCCATTGATGTCTACTGTTTATGTCACTATTTCTGCTGGCACTTCCCTACTTTCTGATACAATTGGAGGAGCGGGTGAATGATAGACAAAAGAAGAGGAAGAAGATAGCCACTGCATGTGGTGGCAAAAGCTGTGATCACGACAGCATTCAAAAAGAAATACGAGAGAGGGAGAGAGACAGAGAGAGAGAGAGAGAGAGAGAGAGAGAAGAGACAGTGGGGAGGGGTGAAAGAGAGAGGGAAGGGTGAGAGAGAAGGAAAAGAGAACGATAGAGAACGAGAGTCAGAAAGAGAGAGAGAGAGAGAGAGAGAGAGAGAGCTGAGATGGCGACCAGGGCGATGAATTGATAGCGGACAGGAAGGAAGGCGACTAGGCGGCCCGGCAACTCTGTCCTGACAGAAGGAAGGCTGCCTCTCCCTCTCCTCTTCTCTTTGTCTCTCTTTCTCTTCCCCTCTCCGTTCTTTCTCTCTCTCTTTCTCCCTCTCTTTCGTTATCTCTGGTTGGCAGACGCACACATTGATATATTATCGGTCGAGAGAAGCGGGTGAAGAAGCCTAAGAAGCGGCCGGAATCAACCAAGAGAAGGAATCAACTTCTTCTTCTGCCATGAGCCATGACAATGAAGTCACTCCATTCACACTGAAAATCACTAGTTACGCTCCAATGATTGAGGCCCTTAGGGTGCAAGAGAATGATTCAGAATAGAGGAATGTTCAAAAATGTCTGGAAATAAGACAGAGATAGAGAAAGAAAGCGAGAGAAAGAGAGAGAGAGAGAGAGAGAGAGAGAGAGAGAGAAAGAGAGAAGAGAGGTTCAATGTGTGTGTGCCCCACTCATTTGCTCATTCACTTAATTGCGCCAAATGGCTGCGGTTGGTAGAGAGAAGAAGGGAGAGATTGGATGATATGGTGAAGAGAGAGAAAGAAAGCAGTGCTCCTCATCCACTTGCACTTGCCCTCTCCTCCGCGCCACACTTAGCGCTTTTTGATGCTTCTCTCTTAGAGAAGGTGATAGAGAGAGAGAGAGAAGAGAAAGCGAGAGAGAGGGACAGAGAGAGAGAGGGAGAGAGAAAGTGAGAATGAGATGATTGAGAGTGAGAATGAGATATGGTGATCGATGGATTGAGAATGGGATTACTTCATTTTTAACACTTACAAATAGCCAATCACGGCAAACACCGTCGTCATCATTAAACATTTTTAACGATTTAAGGGACTGTTTGAGCGAAACATATCAACAACTCTGCCCTTTTTCCCTTAATATAAACAAGACATAAATAATAATTGCTTATGTGTATGTTCATGCCATTGCATTAAAGAGAGAAGAAAAAGAACAAAGTATGAATGCAGACAACGAGAGAGAGAGAGAGAGAGAGAGCAGAGAGAGAGAGAGAGAAAGAGAGAGAGAGAGCAGAGAGAGCAGAGAGACTTATTCTAATGGCGATTAGCATCGCCTAATCATCCTTATGATCTCGCTCACAGCCAACACTTCTTCCCTTTCCCCAGCACTCCGCTGACCTTCCATGTCACACTTTTCTCTCTGCCTCTCCACTCTGCGAACCACTGTCATCGGTATTCTCTCTCTCTCTCTCTCTCTCTCTCTTGCACCTATATATCAGTCTCCTCAACTCTCTCTCTCTTTCTCTCTTCCAAACTGAACTGTGCTCTCCTCTTCCTCAGAGTAACGAGGAGAAAATTTACACCCCAATATGTTGGAGAGGTTGTACACTGGGAGAAAAAGGGGTATTAGATAGACATTTAGACTGAGTGAGTGAAAGGGGCAGAGAATGAGGTGGACAAAAGAGAAAGGAGGTGAAGAAGGAAGAAAGAGAGAGAGAGAGGAGAGATGAGAGAGAGAGGGAGAGAGAGAGAGAGAGAGAGAGATGAGAGATGAGATGATACGGCTCGTAAGTATGGTCGCGTGCCTCTCGGCCAAATCAAAATGTTTTCCTTTGTCGCCCTCGCAGTGAATGCAAGCACATGCACATTTGAATAATCCCTTTTGCACGGCCGCCCTCTCATGAGAATGACAGTGAGAATGAGATGTCGGCTGCCAATTCAGCACTGAAAGAAAGAACAACAGCCATGAAGAAGTCCGTTCAACTCCATTGGGCACAGTATTCCCATCCTATCTGGACGGCTCCATTCTTTTTCTTATTCGCACCTTTTCTCAAATCCTTTCTCTTTGCCAGTGGAGGACCAAACTTCCAGTTTCTACTTGAACATCCATATGTCTTATCATTTAGTATTCCATGCAGCTACCAGAGGCACGCATCCTGTTTCCATTCAGCAAAGGCTCGTTTCTCCATGCATATCAGGACGCTTTCATTCTCATTGTCTGTTTCTCCCTCGCTGTCTCTCTCTCTATCTCTAGTTCTCTCCATCTCCCTCTATCTTTATACATGTATCTCTCTCCCTCTCTTTGCCTGATAACAGTATCCTCTCCCTTTATTAGCATCTCAATGAGGAGGACGGAAGAAGCATCTGCTGGCGTCAGTGGCAATGGTAATGAGTGCACTTGGGATGAGATAACCAGAGACCGGCGAAGGAGCATGGTGAGAAGAGAGGGCTAGAGAGAGAAAGAAAGAGAGGGAGAGAGAGAGGGTGAGGGGAAGAGAGAGTGAGAGAATGAAAGAGAGAAAAAGAGCAACAGATAGATGTCAGCTTTTGCATTCTTTACTAGAAGGAAGGCGGCCAGTTTTAGTCGCATAACAGGGAGACCAAGCAGAAGCGCGACTATCTCCAGTAGTATTTCAAGCTGAACAAAGAGGCATCGAGTGGATAATTGGGTGGATAAGGGCAAAAAGAAACAGTTGTAACGGTGGCAGAGCCGGAGATGACGGGAAAAAAGAGTAGGCGAGAGAAATGAGAAGTGAAAAAAGTGAAGAGGAACAGCGTGCTCATGCATCCTTCAGACCGAAAGAGGCGGAACGGTTCTGTTAAAGTATGAGGAGAAGACTTTGAAAGGCTGATGCAGTTGTTTTTCTTGCAATTCTCCCTTCTGGACTTCTTGCCAATGTTCTCAGTCTTCTGATTGCTCCATTGCCTCGCTCTCGCGTCTCCTTGCTCTACCAGATAGGATCAACTACCCTGCTCATATATGAACTAGTGCCACTTTTCTCCGCACTCTCTGCCTCTTCTCGGATTATGCACAGGTGCCAGGAGGCTCAGCCAGTGACCCGGCAAACACTTCTGCCAGGACTCGAGAGGACAACTCAAATGAATGAGGAATGAATGGAGCGACATGCAGGAAGAGGAGAAGCATCTGTGGTGAAATGACCGAAAAAGGATGGGAAGAGGAAGAAGTGTGAAAGAGAGAGAGAGAGAGAGAGAGAGAGAGAGAAAGAGAGAAGAGAGGGAAAGAGAAATAGAGAGAGAAAGATACGGAGAGAGAGGGGTGAGAAAGATAGAAGAAGACAGAGCATTAGAAAGGGCAAATGATGTACAGAGCAAGGCACGACGAGGCTTCGTCAGCAACAGAAATGTCTCTCTCCCTCTCTTTCTCTCCTCTCTTTCTCTCCTATCTCTCTCTCCTATCTTTCTCTCCTCTCTTTCTCTCCTCCTTATCTCTACACTTCATAGACCGTCTCCACTCCGCATTCAGAAGCCAGACAATGTCTCTCTGCTCCTTTCCTTCCCTTTTGCTTCACACTCAGCCGATCTTTTATGAAATCAGAGTCATCGTTGTCTATGTCTTAAACAGCAGCATAGACAACCATGATAGCTTCTCAGTCTTTTATCTCTCTCCCTTTATCTCTCTTTCTCTCTCTCTCTGTCTCTATCTCGCCTGCTCAGACCGAATCAAATCGATTATTAATACGCCGACTGGAAGTGCGAAGACAAGCCGAGAAAGAGTGAACTGGCGCGTGGTTCTCGTTCGCGCGTTGAGAAATGAGCATAAAAACATTAGTGAGGAAAGATGTGAGAAAAGTGATTTAACACAAAAAAGACACAAAAAACCAGGAATATGTAGTTCTCATAAAGGAAACGAATAAAGTAACAATTTGTCAAGATTTTTTAGTAACCAGAATAATAAATTAGCAGAAGAAACCTGGTGACGTTGTACGGAAGATCTCTACAGATGTCCACGTCGATGGGCTCGCATTTCACTCGAGTGAGAGGACGACGGCCATCAGAGATGAGGAGAGATTGCACGAGGAGGGGAGAGAACAACAAAGAATACAGTATGCCAGATGCCATGGCTACCGTAGTGGAGGGACTACGGTAGGCAGAGCGGAACGTTGTTTCAATCTCGTTTAACGACTTCCGAAATAGCCAGCGGAACTCGCAGGCCGAGCAGCGCCGCCACGAGGGAGAAGACGGCCGACAAGTGGGCGGGGCCTAATCAGCGGCCGGCAGAACCAGCAGCTATCTCTCTCCCTGTCTCTCTCTCTCTCTCTTCTACTTTCTCTCCCTCTCTACCGCAACAGCACTTCGCGATCTCATTGACACATTCTTTTTCTTACTCCTTTCTCTCTATCTCCCCTAGTCTCATTTACCGCCTTCTTTGCAGTGAATCTCTTCCTTATTTCTGCCTTCCTGATTTCCCGTCTTTCTCTGTGTCTCCTTGTCACGCATGCTCTCTCTTATGTTCGTTTATCAGAAGGCGCCTCTTATCCTGCAACGTCGCCCCAAGCATCCATCATCGGCAGCCGCGCGGCCAAGGAGAGAGATCGAGGAGAGGGTGAGAGAGAGAGAGAGAGAGACAGAGAGAGACAGAGAAAGAGAGAGAGAGAGAGAGAGAGAGAGAGAGAGAGAGGGAGAACTCCGTGGCTGCTCTGCTTCTCTGCCCTCTCATTACAGTATGGACTCTCTGTCGGTTGTGATCAGACGGTTGATGAATGAGTAAGTGAAAGATGTGCGTAGATAAAGAGAGGAGTGGAAGGTCACAGCCGCGGCTCTGGCAGACCCTGTCTTCTCCTCTTCAGATGTTGCCTTCTCTGGATGAGGAAAAGGAGAGAGAGAGAGAGAGAGAGAGAGAGAGAGAGAGAGATCAGGGCAGAAGTTGCCATTGTTGCTGCTTCAATTTTCTCACACAACATTTTGTGTGCGGGAATCTTCTGCGAGAGAAGAAATGTTCGGCGGGTGCGAGGAGAAAGACGGGCCGCAGTTGCTAATGCAATTCTTCTTCTTTCTTTTGTTCCCTGCCGGCCATCCCTCTTCCTTCTTCACAGTCTCGATCTCTTCCAAACTCAAAACCGACCACCTTCAACAATATTGCCCCTTCTCTCTGCTACTCCGTTTCTCACCACCTCCATTCTCACTTCCAACTCTTCTTCTGTTGCCACAATCACTGGATTCCTCCTGGTGCAATTGCCTAATGCACAGACTTCAGTGGTGAAGTCGGAGAATAAGGGAACTTGGGTTTTCTTTCCAAAAGTCCCAAGGGTCGTGCCCCGAAAGACTGGAGCAGCCTCATGTCAGTTGTCACTGCAGAGGAGGGCAGTCTTCCATATGCGGAGAGGGAGAGAAGGAAGAGGGTAGAGGACAGCAAGACAATTGATTTATCCACATCACTCACTCCGGCCTTCTTCTTGCCTTTCTCTTTCTCTATCTCTCTTCCTTTCTCTCTCTCTATCTCTCTTCCTTTCTCTCTCTCTCTATCTCTCTCCTCTCCTTCATGTCAACCATCTGTATTCGTTCTTCATCTGCTCTCTGTCTTCAATTCATTTCTCAACATAAATTTGTCTTCTTGCATTCTACATACATATGCGCGTGCAAATATGTATCATGAATAATGTGAATAGATAGAATGTTCCTCAGAGTTCTAGTCAGTTCCCATGTGTTCCCATTGATGACAAAGTTACCCGTCATTGTGAATGCGCGAAGTGTGTAGCTGCCTACCACAAGTCGCCAGTCTCTTTTTCTCTTTCTCTTCCTTTCGATATCCCTCTCAGACAATCACACTAAAGTGATCTACGGCTTCTGCTTTGTCTCTGCACTCTCTCCGATCAGAGCGCTCTCTCGCTGATTCCCAACTGCCATTGGATATTTATTGATGCCCATCCTTGAGAGAGTTAGAGACATGAGAGGGCTAAAGAGAAGGATGAGTGATGCTAGAGATAGATTGCAGTTGGTGCACAGAGAGATTGCAAGATTGAAAGAGATTAAAATATTAACCAGAATAAGAGAGATTAAGAATAAGAGTGCATGCATTTTGAGATTAGAGAGGGAAGAGAGAGGCATGAGAAGCTTGAGGAATGGTAAGATTCCCCTGGAGGCTGCAGCTGCCTTCGTTTCTCTTCAATCTCTTCAATCACTCTCCCTTTCACTTTTTTCTCTTTATCTTCACTTTTTTTTCCCCATTCGACATTGAGATTTTCTTGGACTTTACATGCCAAGATTATTTTAGTTCAGTAGTAGGAGATTATTTCAAATTGGTTAGCCCATTTCGTATTATGTTCGCCATGTCTTGGAAAACGACGAAGTCTGAGTAATTTATGCTTCATTTGGTGTAGAATTCTCTCACTCAAAATGCAAAGGAAACACTTCAAAAGACATTCTCCATCGAAAAGTCACTTTCATTATCAAAGAGGGATAATAAGAAGCAAACAAAACAAAGCTTGAGATGAAAAGAGAAGGGAAAGCTGACAGAAGAGAGAGAGAGAGAGAGAGAGAGAGAGAGAGAGAGAGAGAGAGAGAGATCGAGGACAGGGAGGAGCGTCCGGAAGTAGAAAGTTAATCATTACAGAAGGAGTCTATGCAATCTACAAACAGGTCATTTAATTTCTAAGGAAATGCAAAACGGAGCCGAGCCAGCGGGCATTCTCACTATGAGAAGGCAAAGAAGGCAAGGAGCATGACAACCGAACGATTCATCTTCATACTTATTTTACTCTTCGCCAGTATTTCTATTCAAACATAACGACATAGGAAAATAAGAAAGAGAGTGAGAGAGCGAGAGTGTGAGAGTAAGAGAGGAAGCGGAGAGAGAGAGAGAGAGGGGAAGAGAAAGTGTGAGAGTGGAAAGAGTGCCTAGAGCAGATGAAGAGATGGCCTGTACTGATCCTTGTCTATCCGGAGTCGCCTTCTCGTTTCGACATTTTCAACGGAGATCCAGTGGTATCTCAAATGAATGAGTTATCTTATCGATTATCGATTTATCAAATAATATATAAGCTAATAAAAAGAGATGAATGGAGTCATTTTAAGACAGAAAGGAAAACAGCAGGGAGAGAGAGAGAACGAGAGAGAACGAATCATGCCTGCTGGGACTCCTGACGGCGGCCTTACTGGCGCTCTTCTTGTGTTCACAAGCGACTCTGACTGCCAGTCCATGAGCTGGACTCTCCTCTGGCGAAGGCAAACAACGAATCCGCGTCACAGATGACGGCGCAAAAACCACATTAGCACCCTCCTCCAGCAGATGCTACAAATAAAACAAAATCACTATTTAAAAGCAGATTAAATCGAAAATCAGTGCATTTATGGAGCACAGAATGCTTTTATTGCTGTAAAGATTCCAGTTACTCTCTGCCATGGCTGGGTGGCCCCCTCGCTTCTGCTAATGGAGCAAACAATCTGTTGCTGATTTACAATGAAGCGAGCAGAGAAGATCCTATAAGCAATTGTAAATCAAGAAGAAAGAGGAGGCGTAAGCAGACGATAAAAGAGATGGGGAGCAAAGATACATCACGAAAAAATTTATTCAAGATAACATTTTAAAAGTTATCTAGCAAACAAAATTTACAAAACCGCTTTCTTAAAAATCGAAACGCCATTTAAATCTTTGTATTTGAAGCAGTTTAATTCATGATTATTCTGAAATTGACATCAGGAAGAATATATGAATGAGTGCATGAGGCAGACTAATTGCGCATGGATAGGAAGGTTGTTGTCCCGCATTTTCTCATTCTCATTCTCTCTTTCACCCACTCTCGCTCTCTCTCACGCTCTCTCTTTCCCTCTGTCTCTCTCTCTCACACAATCTCTCTTTCTTTCTCTTCCCTCTCTGGCACTCTTTCTCCATTTCCAAATCCTCCAATCAGTCTTGACCCGTCACTTCGTAGACCACAACTCCTTGCTTGCTCCATCCATGGTGGCCCTCACACCAAATTGAGCAATTTATAAGCTGCCTCAGGCAGAGATCCGTCTCTGCCTGGAATTGCTGCCAGAAGAGATGACGGGCTGATCTGCCAAGAGGGAAGACGAGATACTGGCAGATATTGAGAGAGCGAGAGAAAAGAGATAAAGAGAGAGATAGAGAACGAGATAGAGATTAAAGAAAGGGAGAGATCCTGTTTCCATGACCAAATCCAGGCCTGAAGGGCCTCTTGACACTGCCAGGTTTAGCTTCTGTTGCGGGAACTGTCAGATCAAAAGGCTCCGCCCTCTTATGCTAATGTAGCTGATGAGATGCAGACCCGGTGAGGAGGAAGAACTGCCAGAACAAAGTAACAACAATTTTAAATCCTAATCAAATGTAAGTGTTTTTGTTGAATACTATTATTTTTGAATAGTAAAATAACGAGACTGAAAGGAATTCTCCGTTGTTTCCATTCTCTTCTCTCCGGGCAATCTATTGCACTCTCTCTGTCTCTCTTGTCTCCATGCTATCTCTTGTCCTCTCTATATCACTCTCTGCCTCTATAGTCTGCGTGCTCTCTCTTCTCTCCCTCTCTCTCTCTTCGGTCTCTCTGTGATCTTGTCAGTACGCAGAAAGAGCCGCCTTGTGCGCGCATGTCCATGCCTTTTTCTAATTTGTCTCTCGGTCGGTGGAGATGAAAGAAGGTGAAGCTTTCCCTTTGGTGGAAGAAGAATGAATGGCAGCGAGGGCTGTCCACGGCTTTCTTTCCATTGAAGGGACAGAAAGAGAAGCATGGAATAAAGGGATGGTGAACAGGGATTATGGTCATTTCTTTTATTGCAGATCAGAAAAATCCTTAAGAGAATAATCGTGATGGTGTTTTTTTTTCAAACTTTTTCTATGGCGGAGGCAACGACAGAAAGTTGGAAATATTTCTGCTCTTCTACTGAGGATGAGTCAAGTCTCCGCACTAATTTACGGCGGGCAAGTCACTGCCGCATTTGTCAATCGGAGACACTAAGACCTCTGATGGATTTCAGCCAGCTGAATGAACCGTGGGAAGTGAGAGAATTGTGGTCATGAGATAGAGAGAGAAAAGATGACAGAAAGAAAGAGAGAGAGAAAGAGAGAGCGAGAGAAAGATTGAAACAAGTAGAGAGAAAGAGAGAGAGAGATAGAGAGAGAGAGGGAGCGAGAGAGAAAGATAGCGCGAAAGAAGAAGAGTAACCAATGAGCCAAGTAAGACAAAGAGAAGAGCGGTCCTAATGATGGACAACTGAATGGAACTGACGGGGAAGACAGGGAAGATCAAGAGAGAGGATTCTCAAAGTCACCTAGATTCATATGGCAGAAGCAACTGTGAGGAAGCAATATTGTTAGGGAAGACCTTCCTGATAAAAAGGCCGCATTCATGTTAGCCATTGTTGTCCTTATGAGGGAATATCTTATGCAACATTTGGAGAGAAAAACAGCAAAATAAATAATAAGATTGACCTTGTAGCATCTGGAGACGACCATGGCGAAGAAGTACTCGAAGCCGAACTCGCAAGTGGGGAAGGGCTGGTCGTGAGTGGAAAGGGACTCTTCGTCTTGCACCGATCGATGAACCAGCACATCCACTTTACTCCTTCAAAACTTCACCTTGCCTTTCAAATATCTTATTAATATTATTAACTGAATATCCTTCTACGGTTTTCAAACAACGTAATAACATTTCAAATAAAATAATACAGAAAAATCCATTGACGGTGCACATTTTTTTTTCTAGACAAAGCGTGGTAAAAATAAACTTTGTAACGTAGATAAAAAACTCACGCATTAAAATTATACCGGTAGATCATAAATTCAACAAACATTCCCGCCATATTAACATTCACTGGCATTAGCTTCGGAACCTGCAACGCAGCATTTGGTTGAGGAAGAATGCTTGGTGTATTTTTCAACCGAATAAATTTAAAGTATTTCTGCTCTAATGTAACCTCCGGGCAGTGAACAGCAGTTCTGTAAGCAAGAGCTTCGTCTACTAATCGTAGAAAGTCGGTTCCTCTGAAAAAAGTAGAACCGGAAATTCAAAAGTTGAAAGTTCATATTGAAGAAACAACAAGAAATAAGGAAACCTAAGTTCGACTTTCTTGGCCAAAACATCCTTGACGGGGAACCACTGGGCACACAGCGACTCTTCATCCGGCTTTGTCTTTATTGTACCTGCTGTTTTGTAGAGGATTTAAAGTTTTATTAAATATATAATTAAAGAAAAACCATCAACAGAATTATGTATATTCTTTAGATACAAATATTAGACTTTTTCGTTACAATGATTCAAAAATGCTGACCAGTGACATTGACGATGAATGCAAATCGATACCATCCGGATCCTTGGACTTGCATGGACAACAACTCGACAACTTCACAACGAAAGCCCGTCTCTTCGTACATCTCACGATGCACTGCGTGCTGAGAGATCTTCTTTTACTTTTCTATTTCTTTCTTTTAGAGTCACAGCTAAAACTACCAATGACAACAGAAATGAACCTCAATGGACTCGCCGGGCTCCACTCTTCCTGCAGGAACGTACCATCTCAAAACAATTTTACTTTTAGAATTCTTTATAAAATATTTTTTAATTGTTGTACATACATACATACATTATAACACATAGCATTATATTGTATTGTGAATCTGAAATGCAGCTTACTTTCCGTAGCACTTCTTCTTGGCCTCCTGAATCAGGAGAATCTCGGTTGCGTCTCCTTCTCCTCGTAGAACGAGAGCAGAAGCCACGTAGTTGACGTTGTCGTGCAGACGGACATAGCGACATTCTGTAGAGAGAGAGTATTGTCATGCTGTAAGAAGAGGTTGGGAGAGGAAAGATCATCATTAATCGTACTTCAAAATCGGTGATAAGACGGCACACTAATTGGAAAAGAAAAGAGCGGGCTTTCTCTGACTTCCGAGTTGCATGTCGGGGACGCGCTCGTTGTCCTTATTCCTCTGGTTTTGTTGTGCAGCATGACGATTCTGAACGAGAGAGAGAGAGAGAAAGAGAAAAAGAAAAAGAGATAGAGAGAGAGAGAGAGAGAGAGAGAGAGAGAGAGATGGAATGAGAAGGGACAGACGGGAGTAGAGTTGTTGCTGCTAATGTCGAAGCAGGGCTCAGGAGTGGGATCTCTGCTCTCCGCGATGTACTCCTCGTCCTCTTCGTTCAGCGACATCCTCTCCCCTCCCTCTCAGTTTCCCGGCTCGGCCAGGGCTCCTTTCATAAGATATTGATATTGATTCAATTTTAGAATGAATCACGACTTTTAGTGAGCACGCCGTTGAGGATTATTGGACATGAGCAATCAAATAGTAGAAAAGTTCACTATGGTTTGTGGAAACACGCGATGTGGACACCAGCAGTGAACATGAAAAAAGATGATCCAAGCAGGGACGTTGCCAATAATATGATTAACGGAAAGACTGCGAACGAAAGAAGGTCGGTGAGACAGACAGCATTCCTCTTCTTTGAAACTCTCATTAATATACCAAGCTCATTTATTCATAGATTCATTATAATAAAATTAAATAAATTACATAATTATAAAGACGAGCCTAGAATAGCTTGATAACAGGATTATGATCAGGAAAAACGTATTAAAAATTCAGAAATGAAATATTACATATTGACATATATACATATCTATTATTATATCTAGAGTTATATAAAAGTCGACTGTTATTTATTTACGGGTATAGCGCCGAGCGGTGTAGCGGGCGGTGGGAGTGAGATATGGGGAAGCGGTTTTTTGGGGAACATGTAAAAGTTTCCGGACTACAAGAATATATGGGTTTCAAAAAACTCCAAGCTTTCTAATGAGCTTAAATTCAAAGGCCCAGATAGTCCAGTAGCGCCGCTAGAATAGACTTTTGACCCTTTAGAGCCAAATTTTAACCCTTAGAGCCAACTAACGACCCAACTTACTATCTTTTTATCGGGAAATGGCCTCCGGGGCGATAGCCCCGGTGGCCATTGACCGGGCCAAAGGCCCGTAGCGTGACAAAGTCACGCTAGTCTCTTATTATATAAAAGTCGACTGTTATTTATAGGCCGGTATAGCGCGGAGAGGTGCTGTGGGCGGTGGGAGTGAGATATGGGGAAGCGGTTTTCGGGGTTTTCTAAAATATCCCCTGGGCTACCAGAATATGTGGGTTTCAAAAAATTAGGCTTGGCGCCGGCGCCGGCGCGGGCGCCCAAACTTTGGTCCGAGGCGACTTCCATTTTGGCTCTTTGGCGACTTTGAGGGGCTGTATCTTTTTTTCGGGTAGAGATATGGCGATGAAAAAAATACTGGAAGATAGCCAGTTCAAAAATGAATATGATTCCTGGAGTTGAGATCATTCCGATGTTTGGTAGATCAGTGGCAGCGTGGCGCGTTTTGACCCCATTTTTTGGCTGTTTTTCGGCATGTAGTTTGAACTTTTCTCGAAATCTACAAAGTCCGCTTTTGATTAAACTGACTGCGATTGTAGAGTTTTTGACGGGGCATCTTTTAATAGTAGAATTATCAACTTTTGGGCACTAGAAGTTGTAGATATTATCGATTGAAGGGTGATCATTTTTTGTTAGGAGCGAACCTTCTAAAATACATATCTTTATGAATAGGGAAGGTAGAGGGATGAGAGTTTCAGAATCATGCAGAGTTTCACGAGAGCTTCAATATGAGTATACTCGCGTTTGTCTGGCTTTTTATTAAAGTGCCCTGCCAGGGCCGTAAAGTGGGAAATTTTTGGAACGCACTTTGGACCTCCGTTTCTTCTCGGTAGTTAAAGCTTTTGCGACATGTTATATACCATTCCGTAGCTCTCGTGAAGGCGAATAACTTTCTCATACAAACCGTTTTCATATTTTGCCTTTTTTGATCTACTTTTGGGGTCAGAAGGTTCAGGCCACTTTTTCGGCCTTAGCTATCACTGACACTTTTTGCCGCATATTTTTTTTATTGTAGAGCCAAAAATTAGCTATCGAATGATAGGTAGATCATGGGATTCGATCCAGGCATATTCGAGACATGAATTATTTTGTGGCTTTTTGGGCTCTTTTCTCTGCACTTCGAAACTCATGGGTCGCAGGTTCGAATCCGCGCGCGCGCAAACTCTTTTGCGCGTTTTTGTATGACTCCTGAGTATGTTAAAAGAGTGATATCATATAGTAAAGACTGCAAGCTTTCTAATGAGCTTAAATTCAAAGGCCCAGATAGTCCAGTAGCGCCGCTAGAACAGACTTTTGACCTTTTAGAGCCAAATAACAACCCTTAGAGTCAAATAACAACTCTTAGAGATAATTTATATCGGGAAATGGCCTCCGGGGCGATAGCCCCGGTGGCCATTGACCGGGCCAAAGCCCGTAGCGTGACAAAGTCACGCTAGTCTAGAGTTATCTAAAAGTCGACTGTTATTTATAGGCCGGTATAGCGCGGAGAGGTGTTACGGGCGGTGGGAGTGAGATACGGGGAAGCGGTTTTCGGGGTTTTCTAAAATATCCCTTGGGCTACCAGAATATATGGGTTTCAAAAAATTGGGTTCGATATTGGCGCCGGCGCGGGCGGCCAAACTTTGGTCCGAGGCGACTTCCATTTTGGCTCTTTGGCGACTTTGAGGGGCTGTATCTTTTTTTCGGGTAGAGATATGGCGATGAAAAAAATACTGGAAGATAGCCAGTTCAAAAATGAATATGATTCCTGGAGTTGAGATCATTCCGATGTTTGGTAGATCAGTGGCAGCGTGGCGCGTTTTGACCCCATTTTTTGGCTGTTTTTCGGCATGTAGTTTGAACTTTTCTCGAAATCTACAAAGTCCGCTTTTGATTAAACTGACTGCGATTGTAGAGTTTTTGACGGCGCATCTTTTAATAGTAGAATTATCAACTTTTGGACACTAGAAGTTGTAGATATTATCGATTGAAGGGTGATCATTTTTTGTTAGGAGCGAACTTTTTAAAATACATATCTTTATGGATAGGGATGGGAGAGGGATGAGAGTTTCAGAATATTGAAGGACTTCAAGAGAGCTTCAATATGAGTATACTCGCGTTTGTCTGGCTTTTCATTAAAGTGCCCTGCCAGGGCCGTAAATTGGGAAATTTTTGGAACGCACTTTGGACCTCCGTTTCTTCTCGATAGTTAAAGGTTTTGCCACCTATTATATACCATTCTGTTGCTCTCGAGAAGGCGAACAACTTTCTCATACAAAATGTTTTCATATTTTGACGTTATTGATCTACTTTTGGGGTCAGAATGTTCAGGCCACTTTTTCGGCCTTAGCTATCACTGACACTTTTTGGCGCATATTTTTTTTATTGTAGACCCTAAAATTAGCTATCGAATGATAGGTAGATCATGGGATTCGATCCAGGCATATTCGAGATATGAATTATTTTGTGGCTTTTTGGGCTATTTTCACTGCACATCGAAACTCATGGGTCGCAGGTTCGAATCCCCGCGCGCGCAAACTCTTTTGCGCGCTTTTATATGACTCCTGAGTATGTTAAAAGAGTAATATCATATAGTAAAGACTCCAAGCTTTCAAATGAGCTTAAATTCAAAGGCCCAGATAGTCCAGTAGCGCCGCTAGAACAGACTTTTGACCTTTTAGAGCCAAATAACAACCCTTAGAGTTAAATAACAACCCTTAGAGATAATTTATATCGGGAAATGGCCTCCGGGGCGATAGCCCCGGTGGCCATTGACCGGGCCAAAGGCCCGTAGCGTGACAAAGTCACGCTAGTCTCTTATTATATAAAAGTCGACTGTTATTTATAGGCCGGTATAGCGCGGAGAGGTGCTGTGGGCGGTGGGAGTGAGATATGGGGAAGCGGTTTTCGGGGTTTTCTAAAATATCCCCTGGGCTACCAGAATATGTGGGTTTCAAAAAATTAGGCTTGGCGCCGGCGCCGGCGCGGGCGGCCAAACTTTGGTCCGAGGCGACTTCCATTTTGGCTCTTTGGCGACTTTGAGGGGCTGTATCTTTTTTTCGGGTAGAGATATGGCGATGAAAAAAATACTGGAAGATAGCCAGTTCAAAAATGAATATGATTCCTGGAGTTGACATCATTCCGATGTTTGGTAGATCAGTGGCAGCGTGGCGCGTTTTGACCCCATTTTTTGGCTGTTTTTCGGCATGTAGTTTGAACTTTTCTCGAAATCTACAAAGTCCGCTTTTGATTAAACTGACTGCGATTGTAGAGTTTTTGACGGCGCATCTTTTAATAGTAGAATTATCAACTTTTGGACACTAGAAGTTGTAGATATTATCGATTGAAAGGTGATCATTTTTTGTTAGGAGCGAACTTTTTAAAATACATATCTTTATGGATAGGGATGGGAGAGGGATGAGAGTTTCAGAATCATGCAGCGTTTCACGAGAGCTTCAATATGAGTATACTCGCGTTTGTCTGGCTTTTCATTAAAGTGCCCTGCCAGGGCCGTAAAGTGGGAAATTTTTGGAACGCACTTTGGACCTCCGTTTCTTCTCGGTAGTTAAAGGTTTTGCACCTATTATATACCATTCTGTTGCTCTCGAGAAGGCGAACAACTTTCTCATACAAAATGTTTTCATATTTTGTCATTTTTGATCTACTTTTGGGGTCAGAAGGTTCAGGCCACTTTTTCGGCCTTAGCTATCACTGACACTTTTTGGCGCATATTTTTTTAATTGTATAGCCAAAAATTAGCTATCGAATGATAGGTAGATCATGGGATTTGATTCAGACATATTCGAGATATGAATTATTATGTGGCTTTTTGGGCTATTTTCTCTGCACGTCGAAAGTCATGGGTCGCAGGTTCGGAGTCGCGCGCGCGCAAACCCTTTTGCGCGCTTTTATATAACTTCTGGTTAAATAAAAAAAGTGCTAACATATACAAACGACTCCAGGCTTTCTAATGGGGGTAACTATATGCTCCCAGGTCCTCCAGTAGCGCCGCTAGAGCAGACTTTTGTCCTTTTTAAGCCAACTAACGACCCTTAGAGCCAACAAACAACGCTTAGAGCTAACAAACAACCCTCAGAGTCAACCAACAGCAAACGAAGAACCCAACCAACAACCCTTGGAGCCTACTGACAATGGCCAAAGGCCCGTAGCGTGACGAAGTCACGCTAGTCTAGAGTTATCTAAATGTCGACTGTTATTTATTTACGGGGATAGCGCGGAGAGGTGCTGTGGGCGCGGGGGTTGAGATACGGGGATGCGGTTTTTTGGGGAACATGTAAAAGTTTCCGGACTACAAGAATATGTGGGTTTCAAAAAATTGGGTTCGATATTGGCGTCGGCGCCGGCGGCCAAACTTTGGTCGGAGGCGACTCTGATTTGGGCACTTTGGCGATTTTGAGGGGTTGCAACTTTTTTTCTGGTTGAGATATGGGGATGAATAAAATACTGGTAGATAGATCGTTCAAAAATGAATTTGATTCCTGGAGTTGAGATCATTCCGAGTTTTGGTAGATCAGTACGAGGCCGGCGCGCAAACCATACGTTTTTGGGGTAGTTTTTTAGGCTCATTCATCTCATTTTCTCGAAATCTACAAATTCCGCTTTTGATCTAACTGACTCCGATTGTAGAGTTTTTGACGGGCTTTCTTTTAATAGTAGACTTATCGACTTTTGGACACTTGGCGTATGAGATATTATCGATTGAAAGGTCAAAATTTTTTGTTAGGAGCGACCCTTCTAAAATTCATATCTTTATGCATAGGGAAGGCAGAGGGATGAGAGTGTCAGAATCATGCAGATTTTCACGAGAGCTTCAATATGAGTATACGTAGGTTAGGCTTTGCTATCATTAAAGTGCCCTGCCAGGGCCGTGAAGTGGCAAATTTTTGGATCACATTTTGGGCCTCCGTTTCTTCGCGGTAGTTAAAGATGTTGCCACATAGTATATACCATTCCGTAGCTCTCGAGATGGCGAACAACTTTCTCATACAAAACGTTTTCATATTTTGTCGTTTTTGATCTACTTTTGGGGTCAGAATGTTCAGGCCACTATTTCGGCCTTAGCTATCACTGACACTTTTTGGCGCATATTTTTTTTATTGTAGAGCCTAAAATTAGCTATCGAATGATAGGTCGATGGTCGCATTTGATTCAGGAATTTTCGAGATATGAATTATTTTGTGGCTTTTTGGGCTATTTTCTCTGCACTTCGAAACTCATGGGTCGCAGGTTCGGAGTCGCGGGCGCGCAAACCCTTTTGCGCGTTTTTGTATGACTCCTGAGTATGTTAAAAGAGTGATATCGTATAGTAAAGACTCCAAGCTTTCTAATGAGCTTAAATTCAAAGGCCCAGATAGTCCAGTAGCGCCGCTAGAACAGACTTTTGACCCTTTAGAGCCAAATTTTAACCCTTAGAGCCAACTTACAACCCTTGGATAAATTTTTTTATCGGGAAATGGCCTCCGGGGCGATAGCCCCGGTGGCCATTGACCGGGCCAAAGGCCCGTAGTGTGACAAAGTCACGCTAGTCTCTCTATTAGATAAACAACGTAAAAACGTAATTGACTGGTTACGGCAGATTGCTTCCTGTGGGCGGCAGGATTGATGGATTTGGATGAAACTTTCCAGAAAGGTACATTGAAGTCTCGGCTATCGTCCTGTGAGGGTTTGGAAATTTTTGGTTGGCGCCGGCGCCGCAAAGGCGGGTCACTCGAGAAAGTTTGAGGCCGAATTTCTCATTTTCTAGGGCACCTACAAAAACATGGGGTAATCTACCAATGACCAGAAGTTCAATTCCGTAGATCGATTGGTAGATCGGTGGGAATGGATTATCTAAAATGGGCACTTTTTCTCATGTTTTTGCCCCTTTTCTCAAAATCTGTAAATACGATTGGTTGATTGTCGGGTTCTATCGATGCAGTTTTTCAATGCGCATCTTTTAATGTATGACTTGTTAACTTTTGCGCATGGGGGATATCTGAAAAATCGATAAAACTGGAAATTTTTTTTGTTAGGGACCAACTTTGAACTTTTATATCTGAAGAAGTAGGGACCGTATCGGGATGGGACTAGGAGCATCTTGTTAAGAATTGAACTGGCTTCCATATGAGCCTATTTGGGTTAGGCTAGGTTTCCGGGAAAGTGCCCTGAGGGTGAGGTGAAATTTAGGTCACTTTCCTGACATTTTTTTCCTCGGTTTTAGAACATATGGCTACATCTTATATACCAATCCGTAGCATAGGAATAGGGTAACAATTCTCTCATACAAAACTTTTGATGAAAAAAAATGCATTTTTGATCTACATATGGGGTCGACCATGCTCTCGTGCAAATTTAGGCCTGATACTCGAGTTAACGTTCGGGGGGACTATTTTTAATGGCATAAGGATGAAAAAAGCAGTATAATGAGCTATTTTATTTCATATGTTACCGCTGGAAAAATCGATATTTCGTAGGTCAGTATTTTTTTTAGGGGCAAGGAGTTGGAATTTTTGGCTCATAAGTTAGTTCTAAAGAGAGTCGCGGATTACAAGCTCTCTGCCGTCAAGATTATGAAAATCCGATACTTCTGCACGAAGATATGGGCACGAACGTGAATATGAGCCTCGTTTCTTTGCCATTCTGCATCTAACATCTCACCGCTGACTTGGGAAAGGCAGAGTGAAGTCAGCAGTATGCCTCTTTGGTCTAATGCTAAGGAGCTCAACATGTCCAAAGAACCCGGGTTCGATGCCCGGCCGGGTACAAAGTTTTTGCACATTTTGGAAAACTTAATTTCTATTTATAAATCTTATTTAACTAAAGAAAATTAAATAAAAAGAGCCATTCTAAAGGTTTTAATACTACGTGCGTGGAGAGAGAGAGAAGAGGGAGTAGTAGAGAGAAATAGGGCAGAGCCTCGCTAGGGCGCAAGAATGTTCTTGGCATCCCGTACAACGCCGCTTTATGTCTTTGTGATAGAATTATGATGACTGGGAAGGAGAATGAATGAGGAGGGAGAGAAGAGAGACAGAACGGCAAGGGATACGGAAATGACACAACAGACGGAATAGGAAGATTCAGAGATCAAATTACAGTGAGTGGGGGAAGTGGGAAATGCAGTTTTTTATACATATCCTTTTATTATATTTATCGTTTTCAAAGACAATTCGAATATTAAAATAAACTGCAAACTGTATGTATGTATGTATGTATGTAAATATGCTTGTATGTACGTATGTATGTATATGCTATGCAACATTACAACATTCTCGCGAGTACTTGAGAGTTTATGAGAACTATCAAATTTAAATAGAGCTACATATATATATATATATATATAAGTCGCTGTAAACTAAGCTTTCAGATGATTTCGTTGTTGTAGAGGAGGCAGAAAATTTGTTAGAAAATTGTGAATATTCCACAGTTTGGTATCTCTTATCATGCATAATAATGTAAAAACGTTGGTTGTTTCTACCTCAGAAAAGGAAATTAATGGAATATTATAACTTTCGTGACAAAATTCCGCCTGTGCCGTGACAACAACAAAATCGAGAGAAAGTTTAGTCTGCAGCGTTTTTCATGACGACACAAATGTTCATGACAAGACTGAATATACATAACTGGCCAGAGACTACTTGTTAGAGTCTGAGTATGGGGAAGAGAGAGAGAAAGAGAGAGAGAGAGAGAAATAGAGAGGAGAGAGAGAGAGCTTAAAGACAGCTAAAATGCTCAGAGAGAGAGAGAGAGAGAGAAAGAATGCAAGAATGAGAAGGCGGAATTGGAAATGTGACCAAGGCACACTAAAAATAAGCAGCCCGCCTTAGGTGTTCGAAGGCAGTCATTTGAGGGATGAAGGAATGAGGCAAGGACTGAGGGGGGAAGAGCACTATTTCGTTCCAAAAAGAGCCTATAAAACACGTCATCGCACAAAAAGAACCCAAAATAAGCAGGGAATGAGAGTGAGGCTCACATGAAGTAAAATTGTAGAAATGTAGAGCTCACATTCCACATGGAAAGAGAGAGCATCAATCAGATTTCTCAGGGATTAAAGGACCGACAGAATACGAATATTCTGTATTGATGATGATGAAAGAAGGAAGTGAAGAATAAAAAAGGAGAAGTGTTGAGAGTTTAGGAATAATAAAAAGTTAAAGATCTGACTAAGTTACAGTAAGGAAAGTGTCTCAGTTGATGTTAAAAGAGTATAAGAAAATCACTGTTAAAAAGCTCACGAAGTTATACTTGTAAGGTAAGTTAAGAAGTATAAGAGAAGAACGGTTAATTATTGGAAAACCCAGATTTTCGCGGTCTGCGGTTCCAAGCGTTCGCAAGGAACCGCAAAAAAAGTGCGGCCAGGCTCAAATGCCAGCCATCAGTGAGCTTGTGCCTCGAACTCGAGGAGTGATCTGAATTCTGGGATGCCCATATTCCGGCGCAACCTATACTTGACGGCCTTTCGACCAAAATTTTTTCTCTGCGCAACGCTATTTCGCTGTATGGTATTGTGTTCTTGGAATGTTGGTTAACTGCCAAAAAAAGTATATTTCGAGAGTTTTACTGCTCAACGTGAATTATACACAGCTCTCTGTATCTCATTACAAAGCTCTTACTTTGTACAATTCACAGGTATAGAGAGAGAAGCCACTTTCGGTCTCTTTGTATGTGAGTTAATGTGTTTAAATGGAAAGGAACGCTTAAACGCACAAATGTTGGCATTGTGCCACAAAACTTTAAATGCATTGTAGATACGTTCAATGGACACGAAATAATGCAAATTTTTGCAGAGGGACAGAGGAATGCGAGAAGAAGAGAGAAAAATAGAGAGAGAGTGGAAAAGAGTGTTGTAAGTGTTTATATTTAATGTTCTTTCAAGTGTTTGGCTGCATGTTTGGTTTTCATTTGCTCCGGAAAAAGCCGATCTCCCGGAGAATTCTTCGAGGACAGAGACATCGAGAGAGTATAAAAAACTGAGAGACAAAAGTTGCCGGGCGGGGGAAATTTGCGACGCTATGACCATAGCGTCGCAAATCTCCTCCAACCGGCAGGTCGTGTCTCTCACTTTTAAACACTCTCTCGCTGTCTCTGTCCTTCTGCGAGGGTGGCCGGACATCATTTTGCCGGGTGGAGGGTGGGGGAACCCCGCCAGATCTGGCGGGAGACGCGTCAGGGACAGAGAAATAGGGCATTTTCGTGAGAGAATCAGACGTTTCCAGGTGAGGGAAGCCCCGGGAGTTCTCCCCCCAAAAAAACGACACTTTACTACGGCGGCTGCAGTAAAGAAACGTTATGCTGCGACATTCACCCAAGATTTTCTTGTTTGCTGTTCAACATGCCTTCTTGTGCTTGCTCGACTGCAGAACAAGAAGAAAAAGGCAAATCGATGACATCCCCCGATTTCAGGAAGAAAAATGGGATAGGAGAGCGGAGGAAGTATGCTTTTGAGTGGATGAGTTAGACTAAGTTGAGCTAGAGCGGATGGGGAGCTGAAAGGGTGGTGAAAGATAAGAAAAAGAGAGAGGAATAGAGAGAGGGATCTGGGAGGGAGAACAAGCAGACAGCGTGAAAGGAGAATGAGAGTGAAAGAGAGAGGGAAGATATAAAGAGAAAGAGAGGAAGAGAATGCTCTACTGCTTAAATTCACTCCTTCGCCTTTTTCTCCGAGTTCTTTTTCCTTGCATTTCGTTGGAGTGCAGTCCACTTTTGACGGAAGAAGGCATTGCCATGAAGTCAAGCGAGGACGAGAGAGAGAGAGAGAGAGAGAATGAGGGAGCAAGACGTTGTGAAAGAAGAAGGAGAGAAAATATGAAAGGTTGAAAAAAAATAGCAGCACAGCTTCGCAGAGTCTCTCCTCCCTCCGGTCAAGAAGCAAAAGCTGCCAGACTCCAGTCGGGAGGCTGCGCTGCCTGCTCCAGTTTCTTCCCTCCACTATTCCTCAGGGAACTCCAGTCTGAACAGAGAGGAGAGAACGACAGAGAGAGAGAGAGAGAGAGAGAACGACAGAGAGAGAGAGAGAACGACAGAGAGAGAGAGAGAACGACAGAGAGAGAGAGAGAGAGAGAGAGAGAGAACGACAGAGAGAGAGAGAGAGAGAGAGAGAGATATTAAATGTTGCGAAAACGCACTTATATGCACATACATATGTATGTACATATGCAATGGCAATGTCGACTAAAAATCTGATATTAAGAGAGGTAAATTAAAGAATTGGCGCGAGTCTGTGAAGAAAGAGATGAAAGAGCCAGGAGATGGTGGGAGATAGATAAAGAACACTCAGTTGAGAGGTTGAAGACGGAGGAGAGAAAGAGAGCTTGATGAATGAAACGAGTTGGGCAGAATTAGCGAGGAAGAGAGAGCGAGAGACGGAGAACCGAGTGAAAGCGAGAATGGAAGAGAGAGGGCGAGAGAGAGAGAGAGAGAGAGAGAGAAAGGAGAGAGAGAGAGAGAGAGTGAGAGAGAATGAAAGCGGTCAGAAGCCGATGGCAGAAGAGTAGCCAAGGAGTGGTATTGATGCTGCGGAGTATTCCACACGCGGCATTCACTACACTGCGGGCAATAAACGAATTAGAACAGCAAATGGGCGAGAATGAGGAGAAGACAAAGAGAAAGGAGTGGCAGAGAGAGAAAGAAAAGAAGAGAGAGAAAGAGGGGAGAGAGAGGGAGGAGGGAGGAGGGAGAGATGGAGAGAGAGATTAAGGGCAACGGAAGGAACGAAAGAATGTGAAAGAACGCAAGAGAATTCCATGTCTGAAGCTGAAGTCCATTAGAAAGAGAATGGAAATGCATGTTCTTCATGCTTTTGCCTGAACAAGCAGAGAAATGTTTGAGCGTTGTAGCAATTGAAGAAAAATTGGCCAGAGTGATTGAGTCTTTGCATTTGTTGCCTTTCTTCGTTCTTCTTGATAGTCGTAAGCCATCGCTCACTTTCTTTCTTTCTTTCCTTTTCTCCTTCTCTCATTCTCTTTTCCTCTCTTTCTTTTCTCTCTCATTCTCTTTTCCTCTCTTTGTTTTTTCTCTCATTCTCTTTTCCTCTCTTTCTTTTCTCTCTCATTCTCTTTTCCTCTCTTTCCTCTCCCATTCTCTTTTCCTCTTTTTCTTCTCTCTCTCATTCTCTTTTCCTTTCTTTCTTTTCTCTCTCATTCTCTTTTCCTCTCTTTCTTTTCTCCCTCTTTCTCTCCCCTTTCACAACTCGCCTTGTTCTGCTTCCAGTCGCCGTTCTAAACGTTCTCAAGAACGATGCAATGCCCTGACAGATTCTCAGCCGGCTCGGAAATCCATAGAATTATTGAACTGGAAGCCATCAATCGGATCAAGAAATACATACCTACATATGTATGTAATTTGAGTAAAACTTGAATCGCTTTTGAAAAGGAAATTATCATATTGACATACATATATATGTAGATCAGAGGAAAACAGAGAAGTAACAATTCCCTTTTTCCTGAATTAGATTAATACTGAGCATTCAGAAAACCTTGACGTACATCGTTGTGTGGCTCTAGCATGTAGTTCTGCAAAGACTAAGGGATGCGAAATTGTTTGAAGTAGGAGAGACTGCAAGCTCGTCCTCCTTTTCACCTTTCTCTCTCTTTCTCTCTGATTCAATCACTCTCTCACTCATCTTCTCTGTTCTCTCTCTTATTCATTCTCTCTCCTGTATTTCTCTTTATCTCTGGGTATCTTCGCCATGCATGTCTTATTCGAACGAGTGTGCTTACGATATTTGATATCTAAGCTTTCGCTGGCAGAAGTAACATTGTTAGAGAACGGGGTGAGATGGAGAGCGAGAGAGAGGAAGCGATAGAAAGAAATAGATAGAGAGCGCGGAAGTGGTGTACTCTATGGAGATAAGGTACTAGAAAAAATGGCAGATGTCTGAGTGGGTCGGCGTATTCGGATTCTACAGAAACTGGAAACTTCTCTGTCTCTGTCTCTGTTTCTCTCTCTCTCTCTCTCTCTCTCTGCCGATTTCTCTCTCAAGCACCCCTCAATTTCTCCTATTTTCACCCTATTTCTCTACATCTATGTCATATAGAATCCAGTTTATCAGTTTATATTGGTTGCCACAAGGTACTCCGATCACAAATGAGACCAAAAGGTATGTAGTCTCGATATAATATGAAAAAAGACACGTACAATTGTTGAGCCGGTTGGAGACAGCATGGGAAAAGTATTCAGTCTCGAAGTGTGGAAGTGGGGAAAGAGTCGGCAAAATTGCGCTGATGTCCATCAGAACTCGCAGCGTAAGCCTAGGCGCGAGAAGTAACAGAAACAACGATGGATTACACAGCGAAGAATAGGAGAGCGAGATATATAAAGAGAGAGGGAGAGAGAGATGTGGAAGTATCATTAGAAATAGGGAGAGAGTGGTGGGGAGAGGAGACAATTGGTGAGAGAGAGGAAGCGAGAGTATTGGCTAGGAGGAATGGCCCGGAGGTGAATGGCCGCCGTTGTGGTTCGTCTGGCTGTCCCTTCCGTCAACTCATTCTACTTTTCGCTCTTCTCACTTCAACTCCCGATTCCTCTCTTCATTCTCTTCTCCCACTTCACTCTCTCTCTCTCTCTCTCTCTCTCCCTCTCTCTCTCTCTCTTACCTGTCAGAGTGGTAACCTGGCTGCGTCCAGCTGTCGTGGTCCCTGAGGGCGACTTTCTCCGGGCACTTCTCCCCTCGTCTCGTCCGTGTTTACCACGCCATTCCTCTCCCATCCACCTTCTTGCAATTTACTTCTCTGTTCCACTTCGAGATGAACAGTGGCTAATCTTCGCTGTTATTCTCATTGTATCTCTCTCACCGTCAATAAAATAAGACGAATACGACTGTCTTATTTAAAATTGATTTTTTAAATATACAGTACCATTCACACAGAAATATTTTCTTTTCTCTAGAATGATGGGAAAAAGACGAGATAAAATAATGCGAAAATTATCTCAGCAAAGGAAATTTAAACTTCGCTTAAATTTCTTTTTTCGGGCACCGCTTTCAAAAGATTGACTAATACCGACGATTTCTTGGCACGCTTAAGCCGACACGTTGAACGGTACTGTAGATAATATAAAAATTTCTCATTATTAAATAGCAAAGAAGAAAGAGAAAAGCACAAAATGGTATCGTATATTCTTTTTATTGCTCTTCTAAGATGCTCGATTGTCCGGATTGCCAGAGGCTAATCGGTGAGGCATCCCCCCCCCCGGCTGCCCCTTCTTCCGCCAGACAACCTCTGTTTTGAGTCATCCACGGATTAAAGGACAGGGTTGAAGAAGGAATAAAGCGGCAAGAGAAAAGATGGAGAGAAAGGAAGAGAGAGAGAAAGAGAGAGAGAGAGAGAGAGAGAGAGAGAGAAAGAGAGAGAGAGAGAGAGAGAGAGAGAGAAAGAGAGAGAGAGAGAGAGAGAGAGAGAAAGAGAGAGAGAGAGAGAGAGAGAGAGAGAGAGAGAGAAGAGGAGAGAGTTAAAGATGGCCCGAGGCATGAATGGCTGAGTTACGATCAGGGGATGGATGGATGGAACACGGAATGGAGAGGGAGGAGAGAGCAGCAGTGGGCGGGAAGCAGAAGGGCAGAGCCACCTGGGGAGACGCGGCCTCTTCACAGGCAGACAATACGCCTTGGCCGGTATTCTCTATCCAGCATCCAACTTTATTCCCCTTTCATGATGAGAGAAAGCTTTCGATTGTGATATTTCAAATGTCATAATGAATGTAATATTGCCCCTTTTTAATATTTCAGGAATGAGCTGGGTTAGTCTGTTCATCGTGATTACCATGCTGGAGCACTCAATTGGAATTCAACTGCGAAATGCCGGGGATGATGGTAGATATTGTTTCATTTATATCATTCCAATCAATTGATGAAATAGAAACGTGCAGTATAATGTTGAAGTGATGAAACTTGTGGATGCGATGAGCAAGCGAGCCGAGGAGATCGAGAGGTTTTCCAAGTCTGCCGCAGTCCGCAAACATCAACAACTCAAGGTCATTTTTTGCTACTTTGTCATATTTCAAACGTATGCTTTAAGAACGAGGAGAACAGTGCAAAAGAAAATGATGAAGGGAACCCTATTCACGAGAATGATGAACGAGGTTGGAACTAAATTATTGACATATTGTCAACGAAAACGAGTCAAAATTAAAACCCTTATCCAAACTTGGATTTACTTTCTTCAAAGAAATTATAAAAGGCTCGCTAACATATCAACCGGCTGGTGATCTGAAAGAACGACGAAATGACTTTTTACCAGGTTTGTTGTTGATCATGGTTAGCGATTTATTTACAATGTTCATTATATTTATGTCGCATAAACAAAGCTACCCGAGAAATGAGTCCCCACACATCTTTAAACTTTCTTGCTGATAAAAGAAGAATAATCGTTTTTATTTGAAGAGTGGCGCGAGCCGCCTACTGCCTGGTCTACTTCTGGTCTAGAATCGACGATTCAACAGCCACCTCTCAACCCTCCCGGGACAAGACAACTTAGGTTTCAGACACAATCTTATCTTATTACAAGAGCTCCTTGAACCCCCTGGCAGGACGACCCTCTCGCCGCCGTCTTCAGTCGTCCTTCTCCGCCCGCCTACAGCAGCCCGGGTTCTGCCTCGACTTCCTCTCCTCACTCCTCCCAACATGCAATCAAACAATTCTCCGGTCTTCCTTCCAAGGAGAACCAAACAGTTCACACTTATGTATCATGGCCAGTGATCTTTGATATTTTATCCCGTTAAGGGAAAAGAAGGAATTGAACAATCTTCCAAGGTAATAAAGAGAACAATAATTACAACATATATAATATATTATCATGAGTACTCCGTATTGTTACAATTCTGTCTTCTTGCTTGCGCGCAATTTCGGTCCCTTCTCGAGTTGCTCAGGCGCCTCTTCAGTTTCCTGCCAAATATGCATTCTTGCTCATACGTTGTGATTTGCTAGAAGGAGAGGAACCTCGCTTGTGACGAATCCATCATTGTCAAAGTCGAGAATCCACGCAAAGCCATGCTCTCTCCTGGCTCCCTCAGGAGTCTTCCCAGCCTTCTTTACCTGCCAAGTCGTCATGTTTCATGTACATGCATTCATTCAAACTTGTTAGAGAAGTGTGTATGCTCAATATACATCAGAATAGTATGAAAGCTCTGTGTTTCAAGTATCAAATCTATAAACGTTACTGTGATTTTCATACATACCTTGGACTTCATTGTATTCTCATCTCGTTCGATAATCTTTTGGAATTCACCAAAGTCGATGCTCCCGTCTCCATTCACGTCGAAATACCTTTAAAGTCAACGGATAGAAGAGTAAAGAAGAAAGAAATGCGACCAACCGGATATAATATCTCGCAGCGACTACGTTGTCAATGTCCTCATTTGGCCATGTCTTCCCGAATTCCTCCTTCTGTCCATCAGCGAATTTTGAGAGCTTAAAACATGGAGATGTGAGAGTGATTGAAAACGGTAAGGGAATGAGATGGGAAATAGGCAGAGAGAGAGAAAAAGAGACCAACACAAAGTATTCGGAAAGATAGAAAACTGTCAATGAGAATGATATTTTCTACTAAATCAAAATGATACTGACATCCTTCTGAGAGATGAAAGTGTCTCCGTCCATGTCGATTCGCTTGAACTGTTCTGCGAGGCTGAAGGGTGTTACTTCAATCACATCCACATCGAAGCGAATCCAGTGCTCCTCCGAAGGGACGTCTTTCCATACTAGTAATCAAATCCCAAGATATTAATTTATTAAAACCGTTGAAAAATTGAATAAAAATTTGAATTGACAATAAAATAGAGGAAACTGATGAAATGACGCTGCTAACATTTCCCACGGCTCTCCTTCTGAGCGAGTCGCCACGGGACGCTGACTCTACGCTCTTCTCCCTTGCAGACACCCTCAAGCCCCTGAAGGATGAGAAAGAGAGAATCAGTCCGGCTCTCTCTCTCTCCAATATCTGCTGTACCTTGTCCAAGCCAGGGATGGTCATGCCATATCCAACTTGAATGCTGACTGGCCTTCCGCTATGCGTGGAGTAGACCCGTCGGCCGTCTTCGAGATAAAGCTGAAAGATGGGTTCGAGAATCAATTTATTACTCGTAACTCAATTATTCTAAATAAAAAAAGAAGTAGTGTTGCTGGTTGTTTACCTTGAAGTGAAAGGTGACGAAGTCGTCCTTCTCCGCCTGGTGCCCGCACTCTCTCGGCTTCGACTGCCTTTCAATCTATTAAAATAAACTATGTAAGTGGTTATAAGAAGAAGTAGATTCAAAAAGAAGCCTTGATATCGAGTGGCCCCCCGTTGCTCATCTCCTCGAGATGTCTAATTTGTGCAGCACTCATTGGCTTGCCCTCTCCACGAATCTCAACCACAGGAATCGCACTCTCATCTCGAGAAGCTGCCCAAGTTGAGTCAACTTAATAATCAAAATAAATTCTTCATGTCCACAAATGCGCATAGTCAAATTAAAATGGAAACAAAACTCGAACCTGAGAAAATGAACAGTAGAATCAGCGATCTCATTCTGTTGTCATAAACAAGAGAAATGAGGAAGGAAGATGATCGAATGACTATTCAAAGAGTGTCGAATAAAGGGGAGCTCGAGCAGTCTTCCTGTGTAGAGGAAGGCACCGAATGAGAAGGCCGATCTCTGTTTCTCTGCTCTCACCGTCTTCTTCTTCTCTCTCTCTCTCCTTCTGCCTCTTACTCTCTCTGTTCCATGCTGTCTATCTCACTAATCTTGAACACACGCGTGGCCTTGTCCACCTTTTTGCTGCACAGGAGTGTACCTCGCTATTATTCCGATTATTCCGTAGGATCGAGGACGGGCAACAAGAACTGGCGAAGAAATTGAAAAGGACCGAGGACATCAGAAAGAAGACAAAGAATCTAGAACACAGTCTGGGCACTCGAAACGCAGACACTTTGCGGTCATATTCAAATATGGTTTTAACAAAAATCGTATAACAATTCTTGCTATCCTTTTTCTTAATGGTGGTTTTTTTCATGTTTGTATCGTAGTAACCTTCCCAACTGCGTTCACAATAACTCAAATCACAACTTTATACGTTACTTTATGTACGTCAAATCTGTTTAAGGCATATTGGAGAACCTTGAACCGGATTCTTGAAAAATGAAATGACTAAGAAACCAACAAAATAATCACTTGAGTAATGTGAAAACGGAGGGATAAGATGGAAGAGAAAAAGGTGGCATGAAATGACATTGCACTCATTAGGACAATGCTCAGTCAGAGAGGGAGAGAGAGAGAGAGAGAGAGAGAGAGAGAGACAGAACAGAGCTGAATAGAGTAGAGCATGAAAGAGAATGAGGGATCGGGAGGAACAACGAAGCTACTTTTTGACCCGTAACAGTAGGAAGACGAGGAAGGTGACAACAACACAACTAAACCACTTCCGCAGCTCTGCGTTCGGAAGGTGGAGGGATAGAGAACTGCATAAGTATACTGACGAACTCAAATGCATTTTCGTATAAATTCATTCTCCAAACATTCGTAATTATTACTATCTAATATAGATATAAAAAGTCGTACTAGCTACAATCTCTTCCAAATTCATACATGCTATAATAAACTGGCCAAGTGAAGAAGCGAATGAAGAGGGATGAGCTGCTTGCTCCGCAACCCTCGAGGGGAGAGCCACAATTCAAGCGTCGATTGCCGTCAGTGCCGTCACTGATTGCTAAATTTACGTAGTTAATGAAAACAAAGGAAAAAATTTATTTAAAGAAAATTGTGATTCAGAAAAATAGATTCTTTAACCGGAACTGTCGCTAACTGCTTGTGCGCGTTCTGCCTCTTCAGTTTCTCTCTTATCAGAGCTTAAAATGGATCAATAATTAAAACTAAATAATAAGAAAGCGCTTAAACAAATAAAGCATTGTATGCAAATAATTAAAAATAAAATATTCATTGACTAGGAAATGACGGCATACCAGTGAGAAGTGTTCCCACGACGAGGACAGCAGACATTGTGATGTTGCAAGTTAGAATAGAGAAGGACTCGATGAGGCGGCCCGCAATCATCGTCAAGGCGATGCCGAATACCTTCAATTTGGTCCACTTAAATGCTTCAGCAAAATTTCTGACAAAAATGATTTGCAAAAAAATTAAGAATGAAAATAAAATAGAAATATATGTTCTCGCCTGGGCACTCGCGTTGAGCAGACCAGACATGGTTCCCTCCGCGGAGGGGAAAGTTATCTCGGCTGCGAACTCGAAACCAATCGGGAGATAGCCAGTCATGAAGAAGCTGAAGTCACAACTCAGTGCAAAGTGTTCCAAATACCGTCGGTTGCTCGCTGTGACGCCAATTTCAAGAGAGAGAATCAGACACCGAACTGACCCCAGCAGAAAGGCGTTCACTGCAACAATCCAGATGGAGCCGAGGTCGAGAGTGAAAGTGAAGGAGAGCATTCCGAGGAACGAGCACACATACACCATAATTGTCGTCAGCCTGTAGTAAAATATAATTCGTTGGATTTATGACAAATACTTTCTGACTTTCAAGGGAACTCTCAGAAGCCATAAATTCTAAAATAAATTTTTTTTATTATGTTCGAAATGAATGTGAAATAGTCGAAATGAAATAAATTGTTTCCGAATCGAATCCATCGGGCTAATTTGAAAACAATGAACAAAAGATGCTGTGTCGGAGGTGCCTTGAACCTGCGACAGAAAAGTGATAGCCAGGAGGGTGCTTTGTTTAAGTGGAACGGGATAAGTGGACGCGTCTTTGAATTGTAGGCCTCCTATGAAATATAAAGGCGCATGATAAACAAATCTGACTTGAACTTCTTGAACTTGTCGAGAAGGTACCCGCCGACAACTGAGCCGAGCATCCCCGCGACGACGATGAGCAGGCCGATTGTGCCCACCTCAACACGTCTAATCCAGTTACCATCGACCAAACTACTGGCCATTTATGTATGCCTAATCTTGGTAAGTTAAACAGAGGAATCAGCTAAGAGGTTAATGTGGCAGAAATGTTGCCTGCAAAAGACAAAGAAATCTATTCAGTACTATAGATAGTATGGACGAAAACGGTCGAGAAACGACTCTTTGTCACTCTTTCTTCCTTTCTATAAATATTCTCATTCGGCTCTTCATTTCACAAAACATCCCTGACCAGTTCCTGTCATTGGGTAAAATTTTAAAAATGTTTAAACCGTCTCGGATTCGCTTGGATAGAACGCCAGAACCATCTGCGAGAGAAGAGTGGACACGGCGTAGAACACACCCGTATTCATGCCTGTAGGAGTATGTCCCACTTGTCAGAGTTGCAATTCAGTATTTTCTTTTTGTTGTGTGCGCTCTTCATGCATCTCCAGCACAAATTTTGGGCCAGCCCGGCCCGTCGGGCCCAAGGACTCGGCCAGCCCGGCCCGATCCGTTTCCGGGCCCTAGAATTTTGGGCCCGGCCCGTGGGCCCGTTTGAGCCCGATTTTCAAAAAATTCTGCTGAAAAAGTCCGACCACTTACAAATTGTTTTGAAATTCAGAATTTTTCATGCTCGTGCTATGAACATCCATTTTAATGTATAAAAGAAAGAGTTTTAGGGGGAAAATGAACAAATGAAGGAAGTTTTGCACTTTACAATGCCACCAATCGTCCTGACTGGACGGCTTTGTGTGCTTATCGGGCCCAATCGGGCCTGCGGGCCGGCCCAACTTTTTATGGGCCGGCCCGACCCGGCCTCGGGCCCTGGAAAGTTGGGCTGGCCGGCCCTAAGGGCCGGGCCCGGCCGGGCCGGGCCAGCCACTTTGCACCTCTAAGCATAACGGCCACTGCTCAGAATCTTTGCGTTAAAAAAAGAGAAAAGGATAGAGCTCTTGAAATTCCCCATAAATTGAGATTCAGAAAGCAAAAGTTGAATTCAAGGCCAATTTCCTTCTCATTTTATTGTTTTATTCCTATAAGCCAATTTCAAAATTAAGGATTCTTTCCTCTTCATGATATCTATCCCCTTGAGAGAATGAATAGTTAATATTGTTAATATAATTAATTTTAGCAAAACAGATTAGAAAAACTATTCTCTTTACCGTAGGTGAGGAAGAGAAGAAGGAAGTCTCGATTGGTCATGAGTCCCTTGAGGGTGGCAGCATGGCCAGCGGATTCCTCCCCGAGGGCAGCTTGCTGAGCAGCTGAGGGAGGCTTCGGAGGACGGGCCGAGAAGACTGCAAGTTCCTCTCTTCTTATGTTTGTCTAGACAAGTTTTCATTCTGACAGCAAATGATCAAGACGAAGATGATGGAGTTGAGCACTGCAGAGGCCAAAAAGAGAATCGTGAGCTGCCAGGCCGTGTCCTCCTCTTCGCCTCCCTTCACTATCCGAGGAGGAAGGACGAAGCCAAGCGCGATTCCCAGCTCAATCCCACAGTCAACAGTAATAGTTAGCGAAGTTTTCTTCCTTTCTCACAATTGTGGAAAATAGTCTTCAGTGAAGACTTCCTTGTCTAGATCGAGACTAGGTTTGAAGTTAACACAGGATGTAATACAAGGATCTGTTGTGATAACAATGTATGTATTTCCAGTGTACCTGCAACTATTGCCAGCCAGTTCAATCTGTTCATTATCTGTTTGTCCAAGTGATCCCTCTCCACCCTTGAATCTCTTCTCTCTCTGCCCGCTCATTTGTAAAACAATTTAGTGCACTTTTCGTTTCTTTCTCTCCAGATGATGCATCTTTTCCTCCCACAACTTTTGAAAACTTCACAAGGGATAAGCATGTTCAATTTAGAATTTTTGCAGGAAGGAATAACAATAAAAACGAAAAGTAAAAAAAAAGAGTTGTCATAAACCTGATTGCCGAAGACTCCGGCTGCGCAGGCCGTGGAGACTTCGTCAGAGCCGAACCAGACAGCAGCCAGTCTCGGAGGGATTCCCAGAGTGAACATCTGAGAGGCGCCAGCCACAGTCTGTCCGACGAACGTGATCCAGAAACCATCTCAAATACAATTTATTGCATATTTAGTGTTATTGAACCTTCGCCTTGTTTAAGCCTAATATACAATTTAGCATCCAAGAATCTCCGAGCTTATCTCTCGAGTATACCTGGATGAGTAGAGAGTAGCTTGATCCATGCACCGATGCAGTTCCCAGCTGCACCCAAGAGAAGAGATACTCGCAGGCCGAAACGATCTAGCAGCCAGCTGGCAAAGGAGAGAGTTACTGGAGTTGAGAGAGTGCAGAGAGACATGAGAGAGAGGATGAAAAGGAGAGAGATATAAAGATATGAACAAATTGGGAACAGCGTGGGAGAAAAAAAGAAAGCGGGAAGGAGACAAATCATGAGGGCGAAGAACGCAGCGAGGGGAAAAAAAGAGAGCGTATCCATTCTCTTTTTGAAAGGAAATCCAGTACAGTTCATACAAAATATAAAGTTTAGACTATTTATCCGCCACTCAATTGTTGTCAATGTAGAAATGATGATTGGTTGGAAAGAAATGATTCTGTTTGATATTGTTAAATCCTCTGTCAGTCAAGCGAAGAGCGCATCAAAGGAGGAATCAAAGAGAGAATTCAATAGCATTTCAATTCTCTGTCATGGTCGGAATGAAACACTTTTTCCATAAAGTATCGGCTTGCTGTCTTTACAATGCCATTCCAAAACACATTTAGATGGATGAAAGACTGTGTGGATGAATGTTAGTACCTCTCTTTCTTTCCTGCTCCATTTTCCCTTTCTCTCTCTCTCTCTCTCTCTCTCTCTCTCTCTTTCTTTCTCTTTTTCATTCACTCTCTCACATGCATTTACTGGTGAGATTTTCTGTCGCATGCTGCGAGGGCGAATGAGTTGCTTTGTTTCTTTCACCAGCCTTCAACTTGCGTGGCCAATTCGGTTCAAGAATCCGAAAGACAATTCTTGCCTTTCAAATTCCACATCCAGAGTTTTCTTGTATTCACTCCGATTTTTCTAGCTCAATCCTTCTCGCTCCTTCTCTTGCTTTGCCCACTAAGCATCGCACTCTACTCTTCATAACTTTGTGACTCCTCCCGTGTTTACTCTGGAAAACTGTTGAAGTTGCTGTGAACAAGCTTACGCAGAAAGCAAGGGGAAAAGTGAGATGAGAAAAGGAAGAAGAGATCTCTCAAATCTTCCATCTCTCACAAAACATTATTTTCTGCTCATATTTTGTTAGGAATATGCTTAGCAAATACAATAGAGACGTAGGCAAAGGCTTTTTTGCGCAAAATGATATCCAAACAGTCATGACAAACACTAATTAGCCTTCAAGAAGGGGGATATCAGAAGGAAAGAGAGCAGAGAGCAACGGGAAAGAGAGAAGTGAAAAGCAAGAGAGAGCGAGAGAGAGAGAGAGAGCGAGAGAGAGATAAAGAAAAAGAGAAAGAGCAACCACGCATATGAAAGGTGAGAAGCGCCCGTGTTAAAGGACGTGGATGAAAGAGGAAAAAACCATATTGAGCTTTCCAAACAAGAAGACCGCCCACGGTAGGAAAAATATAGATTGGTATAAAATGGAAAGTTCAAGGAAAAAAGAGAGGATAGAATGTGACCTGGCGGGGATGAAGAAGAGAATGTAAGTGAGCATGTAGATCATACTCGTCCAGTCAACAGTTCCGTAGCTGACTCCGTAGAAAGAGGAGATGACAGGGGCGATGATCGCGTACTCGACTGCAAGCAATCCGTGCTCGTCCATTACATTATTCCCATTTAATGTCGAAAAGTGTTATACAAATGAAAGAAAGAGATCGAAAAGACGGACTCCATTGAGCTCCATTCGATGCAGAAAGAATGATGAACATCACGAGCATTGCCCAGCGGCGTTTGAACACTTGAGGACTGCAATTCAAATATAATGTTGATCTGAGAAGAGAGAGAAAGAGAGTGAGAGTGAGAAAGAGAGTGAGAGTGAGAGAGATAGAGTGAGCGAGATAGAGATTGAGAGACTGATTGTGAGTGAAAGACTGATTATTAAGAAGGAATAAGTGGCAGAAAAAGCAAAGATGGGCGCACCCTTCTTCGTCCTCTCCGTCAATGTATCTGAGTGGCCTGGAGGATTCATCCTTAATCCCACCGTCGCCCCTCTTTTCGCTGAGGCGATCGTTGCCTCCCATGGCGTTGCTACTCCTGACAGCAGTTCTAGATGCAACTCTTCGTCTGTCTTCCTACCACCACAAGCACTGCGTGGTCTCTTGGCCAATACCGATCAAATATGCAAATTGGGCTTAATTTTTTGCGCACTAAACTAATTTAAAGTACGAAATTCAAAAAATTACACCAGATTTGGAGTAAAGAGACAAGCGACAATAATCTCTGTGCAGCTAATTGTAAGATCGGAGGGAGAAGGTTCTCCCCGACAACCAGAGAAACGGAATGGCCCGCCAAACCACGCGCGACTTTGCTCCTCCTTTTCTCTCTCTCTCTCTCTCTCTCTCTCTCTCTCTCTCTCTTGATCCTCATTCTTTCTTTCTCTCTCTCTTTCTCTCTCTCTCTTGCTCCTCCTTTTCACTCTTTCTCTATCTCTCTCCCCTCTCTCTGCCTCGCTCCTCCCGGATGCCGCAACCATTGGCTGCTTCGCACACAATAACTCTCACCTCCGATGCTTCACTGCTTGCACTTTTTAATAGGCACTTCTTTTCATGAAAAGAAAGATGCCGCATACTTGCCTGTTTATTCCCATCTCATCATCATAACATCAGCAGAAGCCTTTATTGATCAATTATCTTTTCCATGCGAGATTCTTTTCTCTATTCTTGCCTTTCTCTCTCTCTCTCTTTCTCTCTACTATCCTCATTCTTCCTCTCTCGCTCCGTCATTCTCTCTCTCTCTCCTCTCTCTCTCTATTATCTTCTTTCTTCCTCTCTCGCCCCATCATTCTCTCTCTCTCTCTTTCTCTGCCACAAAAGAAGCTCCGACCTGTGACCATCGCGAAGCCATCGTAGTACGGCGAGGAGGGGATCGAGGAGTAGAGCGGAAGATGCCTTCGCAGAGTGAGAATGTTGGGGATGTTGGGATGGGAGAGAACAAGGAGAAGTGAAAGACGGAGGAGGAGGGAGAGATTGAGAAGGAGGGAGAGGGGGAGAGTGAGAGGGAGGGAGAGGGGGAGGGAGAGTGAGAGGCAGCGTCTCCTGCGTGGTTATTGATGATTCCTCTTCATCGACAGTCTCGCCTGACATCGCACGTCAGCGAGGATCAGAAGGACTGTCTTTTTCTCTGGTCTGCAAGGAGAGAGAGAGAGAGAAGGAGAGAGAGAGAGCGAGGGAGAGAAAGAAAGGGGGAGAGAGATGGTTTAACAGGCTGAGAAGGAGAGCGATCAAAGATGGATACAGTGATGAAGAGAGAATGGGATGATGGAGGGAGAGCAGCACAGTCTCACACTGCTCGGATGTCCTTCTGGCCTTGTCTGGTCAGGCCTCCATTCTCAACTTTAGAGAATCGAACCTCCACTATTCTTCATGACTGGCCCCAGTCAGCAGAAGGTGAGTCTGACACGATGAGACAGATCACGTAGTGGGAAGAGGGAGAGATGGAGGGAGAAGTGGTAGAAGAGAGGTGAGAAAGAGAGACATAGAAAGAGAGAGAAAGAGAAAGAGAGAGAGAGAGGGAGAGAGAGAGAGAGAAAGAGAGAGAAAGAGAGAGATGGCGCGAGGGGAGAGCGAAGAAGAGAAACGACACTGTTCGGGAGATGATGGAAGCCAATGAATGCCATGGAGAAGGTCAAAACAGAATAGGAAGGAAGACTGGGATGACAAAGATACATACTTCCTGAGAGGAGTTGGAGACAGGAACCTTTGAGAAAGAAGACCTCCATGTGCGAAGCATAATGGAAAGATAGGATGTGAAACAGGAATATCAAACTGTATCTCGGAACCAAAAAATAGACAAGAGGACGTAGGGACTCGCGATTGAAAATGAGTCAGGAACTGAAAACATAAACGATGTGAAGAGAGTTTATGAGCGGGAAGAGTTAAAGGCAGACTGAAGATTGTATCAAGGTATGAGAAAAGGCAAGCTAAGAAGTATATGGGAACAAGCAGGCATTTTATCGTCATCAGCCTTGCTGGTAACCTTCTAAATAGAAATTAGCTTAAAGAGAAGGAGCACTTTTGAGAAAAGTCTGTGAATAATCGCTGAGGAAAAATAGTAAAAATTCTAATGCTACGAGTCAGAAAACAAGAGAACGGGAAGAGAGAACAAAGTGTTGGCGTTTGGATGAAGTGTGGATGACATACGATTCCAGCTGGAAAAAAGAGACTGAAGAAACAGAGAAAGGGTGACAGTGTGAGACAGAGACAGTGAGAGAGAGAGTGAGAGAGAGAAAGAGTGGGAGAGAGAGAGAGAGAGAGGAGCCCGCACATAAAAGATAGAGAGAGGTAGAGTGAAATAGAGAAAGACAGAGTGCCATTCTTTATCAAGGAATATGGCTGCATGCACATGGCTCACACCATTTCTGCCATCTCCCAGATCGCAGACAAAATGAGAATAAAGAAAGGAGAACAGTTGCTGGTGTCGCCGTCTAATTGCGTGAGAGCGGATCGAGGAAGACAACTTTCTCTCTGCCTTCCAGTCTCATCTTCTACTATCTATCTATCTCTTTCTCTTTCTCTCTCTCTCTCTCTCTCTCTCTCTCTTTCTTTTTTTCTCTCTCTCCTTATCTCCCTCTCTCTCTTTCTCTGTGATCTGACCCACGCCATCTTCCAATATTATGCTTCTTCCCGTCGTTCAGTCTCTAGATTTATCTGCTCGCATTCTGATCGCTGGCAGCAAGTAAAAAAGTGTGAGAGTAATGGGAAGAGTGAAAGAGATTGATGGAGAGAAAGAGAGATAGAGAGAAAGTGAGAGAGAGAGAAAGAGAGAGATTAATGGAGAGAAAGAGAGAAAGAGAACAGCTCAGCCTCACGGGGGATTCTCGCTTCACTTCCTACCAGTGTATGTCGTTCTCCAAGCATTTCGAACTTTTCCAAACGCTCAGGAAGAGTCAAATGCCATGATAAATACTGAATGATGCATTTACTTGCATGGATGTGTGTACACAGAATGATGTCATTCATCAAATGCCACTTCACACTTAACCCGATCCCGCTTCTCTATATTTTGCAGCGTCATGAATACGCATTTGTCTAATAACAAGCAGTGAGATTTCATTCTCAACAAGAGTACCCATGCAATTTTAACAGAGATCGAAGGAATATCCATGCCTTGACGTCATCAATATCACTAATTAGATTGTCTACAAACCAGTATACTTTGTATGTATGCTTCCTTCATACATTGAATAAATGATACTGCACTTTGGAGTCTCTTCAGAGAAGAAGAAGCGGATTCTTTCCTTATCTCACGCAGAATATTCTTCGTCACCTCTTCTTAGACAACGCCCTTGTCGATTGCTATGATTTCAGCGAACTCAAGGATCAGTACAATTGGATTATTTATGCATGCCTTCTCCTTGTTATTCTCCCATTGTCTCTCCATCTCTCTGTATGTCCGCCAGAGAGCCTATCACTCCTCCCCGTATAAAAGCACCAGCAACGATGGCAAGGTTAGCTTTGTCCCGGGAAGCGACCGATTTAAAGCCGATGTCGCTACCTCCCCTTTCGACGACCTCGCCTCGGGCCTGGATCCTTCCCCGTCGCCTCGTTGTGGCATCTTTTCTGAATCTCCGGCGAGTAACTATAAACTTGACTAATAATCTCGTTTGACCGTAACCACAATATAGTCGACGCGTTCAAAAATAGGGTAGGAAATAGAATTGCAGTCCTCCCACCCACAAAAAAGGGTACAGAGATGGATATTTATCTCAGTTATTTTGTCTGCCCGGGACGCCAATCTCTACATACACATGTACTAGAACCCTCTAATAATGGCTAGGGTGTCCTTCTCTAAGCGATAAGTCAAATCCAATTTCTGTTCTCACACAGTCATCTGCCAGATGTCTGCGGATGAAGATACTTTTTCTCGTCCTCTTCCATCTGGTCCTCTCGATCCGTATCTCCAGGAAAGGATCACCATACTTTAGTTCTACTTCTCCTTATTTTTTTTTACTTCAACCCGTGGAGAGTGTGTCCATCCCCTCGTTATCGTATGTGTAGCTGGTAATGTTAGGTGTTTTTATGTCTCTCCCTGATAGCTGTATTTCTCTCTCTCTCTCTCTCTCTCTCTCTCTGTGTATGTATCTATGAATGTATGTATGCTCCCCTCATTGTTCTTCTTTCCTAGTATCTCTATCTTCCCTCGAGAGGCTATCTCTGCTCCCAGTATGTAGTCATCAAGAGGCTGAGAAGGTTTCAAGAAACCATATTATATTTGAGCTTTCGGAAGAGCTGGCTGTATCATATAACCATTCTGACCTCAGCTTACAGACAGGAAATTTGTTACTCTAAAGTTTAAATCTCATGTGTTTATGAGCTGATGCAAATCAACATTGAGATCTAAGGATATTTTAGTGCAGACGATAGCTTTCTGTCAATCATCAGTTACGGTATTGCTACTTCTGTTGTCTTCTGCACCGAATTGTCACAGCGGGGCATAATTTAAGTTCGGTACTCTTCGACTATCACTACCCCAAAACCCCAAAATTTTTCAAAAAAATTTTTTTTCTGAAACTTGGCTCAGGGGGGTAGTTTGGAACGGGGAACACGAATATAACATCCGTTTTTAATTATAATGTCATTTAAAAAAGTTACAGTAACTTTTGTGGAAAAAAAGTTTTGGCTCAGATCGCGTTGTAAATCTCTCTAAGGGGGTTATTTGACATGAGGAACTCGAATATGACCTTCATTTTACACAATTTTGTCGTTTTCGGAAAGTAAATTAGGAATACTGTAAACCGGTTTTATCAGATATAATCAACAACCAACAAACAACAAAATGATCAACAACGTGGAGGGAGAGCGTTTAGCAAGGGTAGAGAGCAGCGACCTGGTTCCAGAAATGGAAGAAGAGCTCGCCTCTATTGGGATGCTCTCTCTTCCAAAGGAACTCGCTAAGGTAGTCGGCGTAGTTGGCCCTGCTAATGCCATAGCGTCTCTTTGCAACAGCCTTAAGCTTTTGCCAGTGGGATTCGATGTGCTGTGTGTGCGCTCCTGTGGTAGGGTCAACGAAGTTGATTTGATGGTTAACACAGAAGTGGCGGAAGCCACGGTTCATGTTGGCAATTCGTGTGTACGCCCTCCAGCTGTCCGACATAATAGTGGTACCCGGGCGGATGTGTCTGTTAATGAGACGGAGAAGCGTGGGGGCATCCCGCTTGGCGACCAGCCTCCCATTGAACAAGGGAATCGGGACCAATGCCAAGCTCGAATTGCTTGTTAGTGAAGGTGCCCATGTCGTGGACCCAATAGTAGGAGTGCAAGATGATCTTCTCAATTGGAAGGTTGCTTTTCGAGAAAAAGCTTCCTAAAACACGGAAATAGCATTTGTACGGTATTCATGTTTAGGCCTACTGTATTTCCACTCTCCCTCCCACTATCAACACTCGCACCAACCAGCTCGTGGAGAAATGAACGGCTTCGTGCCAGTTCTAATGTCCCGGCAGCCTCGTCGATGGCAAATCCAGCCGTTGCAGTTGTCATCCAGTCGCATAGCTCTCGTGCACTTGGGGCAGGAAGGGGTGGGAAGGAGAGCCATTGAGCCCAACCATTGGTAAAGATCGCGCTTCTCCATAGAGGTCTTCTCGTACAGGTCTTTTAGGGTCATGTCGAGGAGTTCGCCCTGTCTTTGGGCAAGGGCGATGGCATTTGGGACCGCCATTGTTAACGAACGCCATTTTAGGCATAATGAAACACACCTATGCCACTGTGGGAATTTATTTTGGCTGGAACCCCAACTTTCTCACGCTCAATTCCCACGCTCCATGCTGCTGTGATTGGTCCGCGACGTGAGGCCACGCCCACAACGTTCCCACGCACTTGTTTCTGGGAGTGGACAGCATGAGTGACCGCGTGCGTGAGTCCACGCCCGGTGCTCACTTTCCATATTTAGCGAACCTTCTCAAAACGACAAAATTGTGTAAAATGAAGGTCATATTCGAGTTCCTCATGTCAAATAACCCCCTTAGAGAGATTTACAACGATCTGAGCCAAAACTTTTTTCCACAAAAGTTACTGTAACTTTTTTAAATGACATTATAATTAAAAACGGATGTTATATTCGTGTTCCCCGTGCCAAACTACCCCCCTGAGCCAAGTTTCAGAAAAAAAAATTTTTTGAAAAATTTTGGGGTTTTGGGGTAGTGATAGTCGAAGAGTACCTTAAGTTCTTTAGAAGTTCTGCGATCCGCGTTGAATGCGGTTGTGGTTCTCTGAGGATGTGTTCGACAACCAAGTCGAGCTGCTGCACAGCTATGGAGCACAAGCTTATCATCACGCAGTCTGGTACCTTCTTCCTTTTCAAGAGTTTAGAGGCATACTTAAGAAGGACACCGGGGGTTTTATTTTAATCGAGTTTTCCCTGCAATATAAAAATTAACCGACTCTAGCTCATTAAATGAGATCGTATTTCGATATCCCGTTCAGTGTCCGCAAAGGAAGCGTTGGTGACAGTTCCTTTTCCGAGTCAAGGTTTTCCCGATGTCAACAGCTATCCCTTTCCACTCGGAGGGCACGATTGGTAGGTGTTTTGTTCAGGGTTTTACTTGTTAATCATTATGATGCTAAGGTTCCTCACGGTGAGCAAGACAGCAGAGAAGATGCTTTCCTTGCGTAAAGAGATGCGGGAAAGCGAGCAGGCTGATCTTTCTTGGCAAGTTACTGTTGATGCTGAACTGCGTTACATGAGTGGCGAGGTTGGGTTCCATTAACATATGCAAGCCACTTAAAAATCTCTGTCTCTTTGCATAACTGAACTTTTCAACTTTTTTATCCGTGTGAATCTTTAATATAAAAAAATACATTCGTTCAATTTAATTTTGAAGTTGTGAGAGGTATCGTCCGAGTTTGCTTAAGATAAAATTGGGATACGAAGCTCTGGAACCAATGAACTTCATCGGAACGGTTCCAACAGTTACCAACTTTTCTGATCTCCACAAGTGCTTGTACCGTCAAGCTGATTCTCTCGTCATTCGATTTGTCATTCGAGCAGATCGGTCTTGGTGGTTTGTTCCATTTAAAAGATCCATTAGACCTCAGCCCATGCTTATTGATTTGGCTTAACTTTTCTTCTCCTTTATTGTAATATTTATTTCCAGTAGCCATCTCGGTATTCGTAACGATTTCGATTTTGCCACGGAATTTCTGCCAGGACCAGCGATTCTCGTTGTTCAAGGAAAGCAACTTTATGCGGCAATGGATGTAAGGAGAAGCATTGCTACGTGAGATTTCTCTTGTAATTGAAACTGAGTGAACGTCATTAAGGTGCTAGCGATGCATTCTCCGGTGTTCCATTCTCGTTTCTTCGGTTCTTTTTGCGAGCAAGAGAATGACCGGACCGTCAATGTGGACCCCGACATTGAAGTGGAGGGCGTGGTTGAGTTGCTGCGCGTCATCCACCCCTTTGGTGCTTCTGTCAACGGTTTCTGCGTCTTTCATCTACTTCCTTCTTAACAACTCTCCGTTGTAGATACACTCCGAATACCCATTCAGTTTGATTTGCTCAGAGGCGTTCGGTTCTCTGTCATTTATATCATCTTCGAATTGTGTTGATGTCATCCTGAACGCTTTATTCCAGATGCAAACTACACGCGACTTCTTCCATTCGCGGAGCGCTATCTCATGCAAGACATTCTTCGTCGCTGCGAGGAAGTGGCTCTTGACTTATTCCGTCAATATCTTCTTTCCATAGAGAACGCTCTTATGCTCGTCGATCGATACCATCTGAATGCTCTCAAGGTTCTGTCAACTTTCTCATTGCAATGGAAAGCGAAAGGCTCTTTTATTTTATAATTCTTTCTGCATTAGTTGTAGGACGCTGTGCTGAACCGGCTGCGAAATCATAAAAATCTCACGCCCGTGAAGGACTTCGTTATCTTTCTGTCTGACGAATTGAAGCGGACACTTACGAAGTGTGGACTCGAGGTGCTTCATCCTTTCTTTTCTCCGGCTAGATATTTTGTCGGCATAACTGTAAAGGAGTCCACGGGAGGAGGAATTCCAGAAGTTTCAAAATAATTTGAGGAATGCCACTTCTCTGTATTCTGTTCCATCTTTTGTATATTCAGATAACTGAAATCTGTCATTTCAGATGCTGCGGTCTGCACAAGCAAAAGAATGGAAAGTCCTCAACGAGAATTCCGATCTCATTAAAGACATTTTGGCTGCGAGGATAGAAAGACGAAGAATAGAAAAAATTCTATCACATGAGAAGGTTTGTGACCTCATTTCGTTCTTTTTTAACTGTTAAGCTTGCCAGGTTGTTTGTTTTAGTAGTAGAAAGGATTTTTGGCTGCGAAGATAGAAAGACTTGCTACAGTCGCACAGTAAAAAAGAAGAACGTTTTGAGCTGCTTATTTTTTTTTTAGGAAAGACGAAAGCCGATCGAGGCAGAAAGGAAGAGAAAAGCGTAGGAAGAGCAAAGAAAGAGAAAAGAACAAGAAGAACTGGAGAAGCTGAAAGCAGAGCAAGAAAAGTTGAAGCGGAAGAGGCTTGTTTCTTTGCCGTGCACATTTATTAGAGACGTTTGGGAAAGTCGAGAGAGTTTTGTATTTTTCCTCATCGTTAAAGTCCATGGTACGGTACGAGTGCCTTTATTTTGTGAGAGACTGCTCTGGTTTCGCTTCCTTCTTGCCATTTCCCTTCTTTATTGCCAAAATTTGAATGCCGTTTATTACTGCGCTGACCTGAAACGATCTGGTTGATAATTTTTAATCGTATTTTAGGAGAAAAGAAGAGCGAGTCTGGCAGAGAAGAGGCGAAAGGAAAAGGAAGAGCAGGCAAGGGAGGAAGAGGAAGTGACAGTCATCTCAGAGAAGAGAAAGAGGAAGCTGGAGGAGCAGCAGAGGAAGATGCACGATATCGCAGAAAGAGCAAAGATGGCAAGGGTCGAGGCAAGGACTGAGCGGAGAATCAGAAGGAAATCAGAGGATGACGTCTCAAGGGGAGAGATGGAAGCAGGAGGGACTGGAAGGCAGAGAGAAGAGGGTGGAGAGCAGAGAGAAGGAGAGGAAGAAGAGAGTGGAGAACAGAGAGAAGGAGAGGAAGAAGAGAGTGGAGAGCAGAGAGAAGGAGAGGAAGAAGAGAGTGGAGAGCAGAGAGAAGGAGAGGAAGAAGAGAATGAAGAGACAGAGAGCGGCGAGGAGGAAGATGAGGATGACGACAGTTTCATCAATGACGAAGAGGAGGAGTACTACTTTGGAATGGACAGCGGCGATGAGAACGCGTCGGACATCCTCAATCGTATTCTCTATGGCTGGTTTTAGTTGGCTGACGATTTTTTCAGAATTCATCGATTTTCTTTCTTTCTTTGTATTCAGTTGATGTCGATCCCGCTAACTTGATTTCTTTAAATCAAGTTTAGTTTAGATTAGTGTTAAATCCAACATTGATGGTGGTTAGATTACAGCGCCGGTTGATGCAACACGACGGCTATGCATTTATTAGCTCAGTTCACGCTAGATCTCTGTTGTTTTCTCCGTTATCGTTGTTTTTACTCGTTGTTTCGTGCTGAGGTTTTTGTTTAGAGACGCTTTTGAGCAGTTTATGTGCCTGTAAATATCCATGTGCATACACGTTTACTCTATCTCTCTCTCTCTTTCTCTTTTTTTTAAAGTTTCATTCTTGCTTTTCATGGGCTAACTATACTTTTTTTTGTTGAGAGACCGAATACTGTTGCTTTAAAGTTAAAATTCATGTAATAAAGTGATTAGTAAGTTTAAGTATATTAGAGTGAACAGGCTACGGTAGAGCCGCCGCACTTTTGTTATTTACCATAAGTTTGATTGCAATTATGAAGGTGAGTCGTGAGCAGATGGAATCCGTGGAAGACTTCAGCAGACGACTGGAAGGGTCTGTTAAACTGGTCGTACGGGTGAAGGGTGGGAAGGAGAGTTCCTTCTTCCCCATGCAGAAGGTAATGGAGAACTGCATTATTGTGGGGTAAAGGTGAAGTGGCTGTCTTTTCTCGTCATTTATATCACATTTATATGTTAAATTCAACTATGCTGTTCAGCACTTGGCTGGCAAGTGCACGTTCTTCAAAAGTCAGCTCGACGCCCCTGCGTTCAAGATTAACAGTAATTTTTTCTCCGGGGTTTTACTTATGCTTCAACTATGGCTCTTGATTTCCGAGCGAGTCTATCTCTTCTTTCAGAAACCCTTTTTATGCACACGGATGACATCAAGAGCGTATTGATTCTTCTTACAGTTCTGCACGGAGAAGCCGATGAGAGTGAACTTATCGACGGTCTGCAATTAATATTACATTTCAGCAATTATGAATGAAGCCAATGTGGACGAGAGAAAAATGAAGAAGAGAGTCCAGAAACGAGGGAGGAGGGAAGCTGAGAGCGTGAAAGGAGAAACAGCTAGGGTGAGAGAGAAAGGAAGAGCGAGAGAGAGAGAGAGAGAGAGAGCGCTGGGCTGCCACTGAGGGGACAAAAGAGATTGAGCTTTCTAATGGCAGAGTGCTGATTCTAATAGTATAGGATGTGTCTAAACTCTCTCTGGCAGGTGACAGTGCGTGGGGAGTGGCTGAAGTGGCTGCTTCGGTCGGATGCGCCGTGGTCCGTTCTCAGTGTGACCTAGCGCTTGCAAGGTTCGTCCCATTTATTCCGTTTCTTTTTTTTACATGTTCTTATTTTAATTTAAAAGTGAATCTCAAAAGAATGACATGGTCGTGTGAGATTGTAGACATATCCACTACAATCGGAAGGAAAGCAGAGAATGCTCCACCGAACCCGCCCCTTTCTCTCCGGTCGAACTCTTTCAGAAAGCTCGCACTCTGGAACTTCCGCGGACAATGGTTTGTACTCTATTTGATTATTGGGGTGTTTTGGAAGCATTCATTTACAGGAGGAATGCATTGCTTGTCTTTCTGCCGAAGAACTGGAGAGTATCGAACCAACGGAGTTGAGGGATGAGATGAGAAGCGGACTCATCGATTGACTCACACAGGCTGCCACTAACCTCGGCAAGGCCGAGAAAGAGTGCCAAGAGAGTCGGTTCGTCTAGCCGATCTTCATTCTCATTTTGTATTTTCGTTGCGTTTAAGTTTTTCAATATTTTTTGCAGAAATATTGAACATTAACTATTTCACTACAAGTTAAAAAAAATTGAATTCATCATTTACAGGGAGCTCCTTCGTAGGATTGTCGAGCGTGAAGGTTGCTACAAGTTCACTGCCCAGGAACAGCAAATCTACTCGGAGCTGCATGACAGAGGAGAAATCTGATTTATTTATTTGCGTCTATTTTTCAGACTAGTTCAGTCGTTCTGTACTTTTCTTTCTCGCTCTCGCTGTATGTCTCTCTCACAACTCTCTCTCTCTCTCTCTCTCTCTATATATATATATATATATATATATATATATATATCTCACTCACTCTCTCCCTCTCTCAATCACTCTCTCTCTCTTCGACTCACTCTCTCTCTCTCTCTCTCTCTCTCTCTCTCTCTCTTCTCTTGCCCTTTCTCACTATTTCTCTGCTTACATATCACATCTGTCCACGTTTCCCTTACAGATCTGTCGTGTGAAGGAACATTAATTTGTGCCCACCTTGCTGATGTTTATATTTTGCATAATCATTCCTCATGTTTAGATTGATTCTCAAATAGACGAGGGTACGGCGATAAAAGCTTTAAGCATTTGGATTTTCTTTTTCGCTTGAAGTGTAATTTATAGAGAGACCGAGCGAACATTAATTACTTCCTGGAAACAAACCAACCCAAAGAACAGTAATCATTCAATCTAGAGATTTATGAATCGCTAAAATCTGTGGCTGAATTGGGTGGAAGCTGAGAAAAGCTGTGGGAAGTATGAGTCGTCGCGGTCTTTCTCACTTTCTTTGTTTACCAATATCCACCATCTGCTCGCGTTCCTCCCTTCCTCCCACCACTTTCCATGATTTGCTCCCTCCCCTCCCCGTCCTGCCCTCATATGTTCGTTTCTGCCGCTGGAGAATCTGGAGAAGTGAGACTTCCAGCAGCGAATGTTACACCTTTCGTTCCAAGTCTTCAGTCTTCGTACCCTGTGGAGATCTAAATTTAGGGGTTTCTTTTAATATGATAGAATCTTTCAGGAATCCAGTTTTATTCTGTGTTTATGAATCCTTCGTCAGATACTTTCACGCAGCATTCATAATGCACGCTTCTTTCCTATGCGAATAATCCTCCCTGCGGCGGTTGCAAAAAAATAAGCGCCGGGGCGAAAGATGGGCTGGAGAGTGCATAGAAAGAGTAAATGTGAAGGATGGATGAGGAGCTGGGAATGGAGAGGAGAGACGGAGAGAAAGAGGTAACGATAGACAGCATGGCAGATAATGATAGCGTGTCAGAAAGGGTACACGAGATAATTTGCGTGACGAATGAGTGAATAGATTCAGCGGAGTCATGAAAATGCAATTTAGGTTCATCGGATTTGGCAGCATTGGATTGAATGCAGCAAAAGTTGGAAAGAGAGAGAGAGAGAGAGGGTAAGAGGATAAGAGTCAGTGTGCTATATAGAGAGGGCGTACCCCCTCCGTGCACTCTAGCTCTTCCCCTTCTTGGGAAAAGCGTTCGCCAGAATTTGTTACGCCCTGTCTGCCTCCCGTTCGCCCTCTCTCTTTCTCTCTCTCTCTCTCCCTCTCCCTCTCTCTCCCTCTCCCTCTCTCTCTCTCTGTCGCTCTCTTTAGCTTTTTAAAGATATTTTTTGTGCTGATTGTGAGGAAGAATTAGTTCATTTCTGGCACGGGCGACTTCTTGTCTTTCTTCCCCTAAAGATGTCATTCTCCTGCCCACATATGGCAATTGAGGGAATACGTCGTGGAGTTTTGCGCTCTATTCTCAAAGAGATAGAGAGAGAGAGAGAGAGAGAGAGAGAGAGAGTTTGTGGGAGAGCGAAAGGAATGGAGAGAAATAGAGAGAGAGAGAGAGAGGAAGAGAGAGAAAGAGAGATGCTCGGGAATTCAGACCGGAAGAAGCGCGGGAGCATGAATCTATTCAGCAGAAGAGTTGAGCATCTCCTCCTCCCCCTCCCCCTTGTTCTCGCCTTCTCCTTAGATCCGAGGAACGCTACTCGACCCATTCATTATCTATTTCTTGCTATCTGCTGTCTATCCCTCTGCATCTTAGCTCTCTCGTTGTCGCTCTCTCTCTCTACTCTCTCTCTCTCTCTCTCTCTTTCTCTCTCTCTCGCTCTCTCTCTCTCTCTCTCTCTCTCTCTCTCTTCTCACTTCAGTTCTTCCGGAGAGCGTGCCGGTGGCTGATTTAATTGGTAGAGAAGTGAAAGATTGTATGTTGCGGCAAGAACTGAGCGAATCTCCAGATATTGCCGATCTCTGCCCCGGCACAGTGCCCGTCTCTTCCTCAGCCCACCACCTGTTGCATGGAAGAAGCGGCCGAGATTCCTCTGCTGATCTGTTCTCTTCTTCCCAATCTGGCTTATAAAAAGGGCCGATTGTTTCTGCTTGAGGGCCTCCGGCCAAGTGTCGTGACTTTGTCATACCTTCCATCCATTGCTTAGCAACACCCTTTTCGCACCTTTCTCTCCTCCTCTTTTGGCCTCTGCCGGCGTGCGGGGGAGAGCTGTACTCATCTCTTTTCACGCCAAATTTGGATTTAGAAATTCTGACGAATTTTTTTTGAACGTTGCATAAAATCATTAGTGATAAATTATTGCTATTAGACAGGAGAGAGCAAAAAGAGAATGAGAGAGAGGAACAGGGAGAAAGAGAGAAGGAGGAAGAGAGAGAGAGAGAGAGAGAGAGAGAGAGAGAGAGAGAGAGAAACAGAGACAGAATGAGAGAAAGAAAGAGATAAAGCGAGCGAGAAAAGTGCGTATGAAATTGGAAGCGCCGTAAGAAAAGTTCAAATATGTGCGTGCATTGCGTCAATTTCATCTGCTTCTTGTTTCAAGTGGAGCAGCAAAAAAACAGCTGAAAGTGAGACGTTCTCGGCTAGTCAATCAGAGTGTGTTTGCCCCTGCCATCCGAGATACTCCTCATCTTCTCGCACAATCTCTGTTCATCTCACTCTCCCTCCCTCCCTCTCTTTCTCTCTCTCTCTCTCTCTCTCTCTTTCTCTCTATATCTGATCTTTCTCTCTCTTTTTGTCTCTCTCTCTCTCTCTCTCTCTCTCTCTTTCTCTCTATATCTGATCTTTCTCTCTCTTTTTGTCTCTCTCTCTCTCTCTCTCTCTCTCTCTCTCTCTGTTTCTTTCCTCTTGAATGCTTGCTTGCCCTCTGTCCCTGGAAGTCTCAGAAGAGAAGAAAAGGAAGAAGAAACCTCCCTCTCCTTCCCTCCCATTTCAGTTTTGTTATGCTAGAGGCGACAACTCTCATCTCTTTGCCCTCTTTGCTCGTACATCATCTTCAGCCCCTCCTTGACAACTACATTCTCCCTCCTCTCCCCTGCCAACACTTTCACCTTGTCTATGATAAAATTGTCGTTCCGGAGTCAAAGCAGTCGTTACCTCTCCATCTTTCTCTCTCCTCTTTTTCTCTCCCATTCCATCTTCCCTCTCCTTCTCTCTTTCTCTCTCTTATCTTCCTCTCTCCTTCTCTCTCTCACTCTCTCTCTCGCTCTCTCTCGCTCTCTCTCTCTCTCTTTCCCTCTCTCTCTCTCTCTCTTTCTCTCTCTCTCTCTACATATGTATGCATCTCCCCAGTTACCTGCCTCCCATGACTCCTTCCACAGCCTGAATTCTTGCCGTTCTCTACGAAGAATGCTTGGCGGGGCGTGGCGGAGTGTCCACTGGCTCCTTCCCTTCATTGCCCTCATCAGAACGAACGCACTGGCGAGGCACTGCTTTGACGATGTCAAGGTGAGTCAGTGAAGGAGGAAAGGGAGTTAGAGGGAGGGAGAGGAACGAAAAGCGGGTTAGTACTGTAATATGTATGTAGAGTTTCTAACGGGTGAACTTGATAAACTTCTTCCGCAGTGTGTACTTCTTTTAAAGCTTTATTCTCTACCTGCTCTGTTTTTCCTTGTTTCTCTCTCTCTTGCTCTCTCTCTCTCTCTCTCTCTCTCTCTCTCTCTTCCCCTCTCTCACTCTTACCCCCTCCTTTTTTGTCTTTCCCATGCTTTCCGCCCGTGACAAGCTTTCCACTAATCGGGCAGGCACTGCAAATTCGATGATCCTAGCGTTTGATTTCATCTTCCTTTCCCTTAGGCTCGCGTAACCCATTCGTGGTTGGAAGAAATGGAGGGTTAGCAGGGGTCCGGATAGCAATACTTGAGTGTGTGGGAAAAAAGAATAGAAGATAGGCGAGAGTGAAAGAGTGAGAGAGAGAGAGAAAGCAGATGGAACATGATATCATGAACTCGCCGCATTAGTGTAAAGACCAGTTCATGAGTCAGACGTTCGCTTGACAGATAAAAGAAGTTGTTTCGCTATGCATCAACAATGACCTAGGTGCATATATTTTTTACAAAAAAAAAAATATGTTATTAAATTTGAGGGTACCTGCCAAGTGGACGACGCCGCTGGCTGGTGCTTCCACAATCGATCTTCAGGAGAACTAAACTGCGATAAAGAGAAGTACTGCGAAGGAGTCAAGCTTATTCAGGTGAGGATAGAAATAGGGATGGAGGAATGCCTAGACGGAGTTCGGACGGGAGAAAGAGAGAGCGAGAGAGAGAGAGAGAGCGAGAGTGCGAGAGAGAGGGAAGGAGACTAGAGGAAGAGAGTGAGGTAAAATGAATGAGAGGAATGCTGATTAAGGGTGTTCCCAAGATGGCCGGTTGTTTCGCTGTTCAGCCTTCTAACAACCAAGTCTGCTGCTGCAACGACGCTGTTCGTTTATTTGTTTAAATCTTTCTGGAAAGTTTAGCTTCCGTAATTACTTTATTTTTGTCTCTCCCTCTCTCTCTCTCATTATCTGTCTCCCCTCTCTCCTTTCGCGCTCACTTGCTTACTGGTTAGTTTTACTTTAAAATATGTACATAGGACAGAAGAGAGAGATATATGACATTTATCCTTGTTCAGAACGGCTGCAATATCTCTTTTCAACGGAAGTCTCATCGTAGCAAATTTCAACGGTACTTCGAATTTTTTGCGGAACATTTCGACGAAGCTCTTATGGTTGTTGTTTTTTACAGATGTGTTCAGTCTGTTGAGAAAGCAGGAGAACGGCCAGTCTACTTGAAGAGTTGTGATGACTCCTGGTGCTACTCTCTCACCACTACGGTAGAGCATTTTCATGAAGAAAAAAAACGTTGTCATCGAGTTGAAGATGATTCCGGAAGGGAGGCTTAGATATTACGTCCAACATTGTTGGGTCCGCGATTAATAGGATTAATCCGATTAAAGGAAGTATCCGACGAAAAAATATCTTCTTCTTTTATATTCCTATATGATCAAGTCTAAAAGATCGATTAGAGGTGTTCCCGCTTTACAAAACTTAGTATTTAGCCAGAAATTTGCATTTGTTTTTTGGAATACGGTAGAAAACGTCTCTGTCGATGCACCCGGTGTATGCTCAAATCCGAGCAAGGAGTGCCAACGGGTGGGAAGAAGAGGCAGTCTCTGCTCGTCTTGCCCACTTAGCACCCCATTTTCACCAAGGGATGAGAGATACAGACGTTAGAGAAAAGCGAGACAATGAAAGAAGTCGAGAGAGGTTAGATACACAAACGTTTCAAATTTGAAATTTTGTAGCGGGCGTTCAAAAAAGGCTAATCCAGTTGAGAGTTTAGCACAGTTTGAAACGTAATTTTATTAGATACGGTATTCTTTCGACGGATACTTCCTTTAATAGGATTAATTAAATTAATTTAAATAATTCAAACTCAAATTGTGGTGCGGGGACGCATTCTCATGTGGTTTTCTTTACAGGGAAGATAATTTAGGGTTACGGAATAAGTATTCATCAAGTTAAATTGCGAAAATGTCATAAAATGACAGAAATCTAAAAGGTTGGCTTTTTCCCGCTGTTTAGCAGCAGTTTGCATGAAAATATGATTTTACAAATTTTAAGCATTAAAAGTCGTGCAAAAGTAAATTAAAAGCTATTATTAATTATGAAATCGTCCCACAAGCATAATACAAGCAAAATTATAGCGGAATAATCACAAATAACAATATTCTAGTTTTTCGAGCATGCGGCTGGCATGGCTCGGTAGCGCATTGTGGTAAAGACCGGGGAAAAGCCACCCTTTCAGATTTCTGTCATTTTATGACATTTTCGCAATTTAACTTGATGAATGCTTAATCCGTGTCGCAAAATTACCTTCCATGTAAAGAAAACCACATGAGAATGCGTCCACGCTCCACAATTTGACTTTGAATTATTTAAATTAATTTAATTAATCCTATTAATCGGATTAATCCTATTAATCGCGGACCCAACAATGTTGGACGGTACTGTATATATGGGATTGACGTTGCAGGAGAACGATGGCGAGCAGAGTGAAGTTAGACGTGGCTGCCATTCTCGGGAGAGGGTTGCATTTGAGAGCGGCAAGGAACAGCATCAAGTGAGCATTCTCTCACCATCTCTTTTTCTTTCTCATTTCTTCTCTCTCTCTCTCTCTCTCTTTCTCTCTTTCTTTCTCTCTCTCTCTCTCTCTCTTTCTCTCTTTCTTTCTATCTCTCTTTCTCTCTCTCTCTCTCTCTCTCTCTCTCTCTCTCTCTGTCTCTCAGTTTTTTACGAGCCAAGTCCTAATATCTTTCAGCGCTTTCAAAACAACACGAGTTGGATGGAATCGCAGAAGCTGATCGAGATGCCCCTGTTAGTCCTTGTTAATCTTTTTCAATCTGATAAAATAATATTGAGATGCGCTGATATCGCCTTTGACATTGATGACATGAACGACATGGCTTACGCTTGCTATGAAGAGAGCAGAGAGGTTGGTGGATGAATGGAAGTGCACGGTCATCCTTTCCTTCTCAGACACCACAAGGCACTAGGACCGTTCGACTCTGCTGTTGCCGAGGGCACGACAACTGCAACAAGCACAGGCCGAAGGGAGCCATGCTCATCGACAGCCACAAGGCACGCAGATCACATTCATTCTGTCTAGCCATGCTTGTCAGCACAAGGAGGATACAGACCACATTGGCATGTAGACACAGCATGAAAAGCATCTCTTTAATGGAGAACTCCCTCTTTCTCTCCTGATATCTACAATAATCGTGGAGAACTTGAATTCTTCTAGTTGAAAGAGAATCGCCGCCGTCGAGTGGGGGACCTGGAAGATGAGCCGAGCAGCTCGCCTGAGGCAGGAGAAGAAGTGTCGGAGGAGGCGAACGAGGAGACAACGGACACGTACAAACCAGACTTGTCCGCCTCGTCTTCTCCCTTCGTCCCTTCTCTTTTAATTCTTTCCATTTCTTTGTCTTTCCGGTGAACACAGACGTTTCTACAAAGTAGACACCGTTATTATATAACTAATAATATAGATGTTTCGATTGTCGAATTTCTTCCATGAATATGGGTAATCTTCTCTCCGATTGTGAATGAGTTTCTCTCTTTCTCTGCTTAAGCAGATTGCCATTGCATCAGAACGGATAGAAATCCTGCCAGCTTCCCTTAGATGGGGCCTCAAGGCCTCTCGTCTTTCATCTTTCAGGATGACTGATAAATGACCGACCGGTTTATATAAAAGCTTTTCGTTTTGTAATGCGATCACGATAAACCATTCTACCTGCTTTAATTATTTCACATGTATTCCCGTTATAACTGGTATGTGAATTGCTGAATTCTTTACTCACAGCACAAAATGTAAGCTCGTGATGAGTCATCCAAAATATATAGACAATTATTTAGATGAACGCATCACAAATACGCATTAGCAGGCACAACAGCGGAAGAAAGTAGAAGAAAGGGCTCACGCGAACCCAGAAGGCTTATTCCAATTAGCGCTATTATCGTAGCCTTCATGACTCTAGAGAACATCTCTTAATGATAGCGAAAGATAATTCAGCTTAAGCGAGCATCAAAAATATACTTTCCCATCAGTCGACACGTGAATACATGAAAATTTGGTAGAGACAATAAATTGTCATTGCCTGTGGCATAGAAAAAGGAATTCAAATATTCATTCTTAATCGATGAGATTCCGCCGTTTCCGTGGATTAGTTAAGATCTCCTGAAAAGAATGCCACTTAGGAATGAAGAAGCTTGCAGGAACAACCACAACTGGCAATCAGAAATACGAAGATCTTGGGCATCTTTCCGCACTTGCAATGACAACGACAGAGATTTAAACAGAAACGACAGGAAGGAAAAGGAGAGGTTACAAAAGGAGAGGAGACGGAATCAGCACAAAATAAAAACTCGAATCTGCACATACAGAGGAGAGGATCCAATTAGTATTCGCAGTTTACGTACAAATACGAAAGGAAAACTGTAGAAAAAACATTGTACCCATCACTGGAATCGCTCGAGCAAGCTTGGAAGGCGGCAGTATTCACAGAGGAAATATTGTACAAAAAGAAACAGAAAGAGGAATCTTCCACAACCACGAAACATGCTTTTCACTCTGAAACATTCATTATCACCATTTCGCGACACAAGAAGAGCAAGACATGCGAGAGATGAGCAAAAGGTATCTAGCAGATGAGAGCAAGAGGAAACGACGAGGGCAATGAATCCCTCGTGGACACCGAGGCAATAAGAAGGAGCGAAAGCGCGACAGCAAAAAAACAAGTTGGAGAAAGAGAGAAAGAAAAGAGAGGAAAGAGATATGGAGAAGAGAGAGAGAGAGAGAGAGAGAGAGAAAGAGAAAGAGAGAGAGAGTGAGAAAGAGAGAGAGAGAAAGAGAGAGAAAGATGAGAGAGGGAGAGAGAAGGAAGGACCAGCTCACAAGCCATGCATGAGTAGTAGCGCGGCCATGACTGAACCTGCTGAAGCTGCCACGGCCTCTCCGCTTGACACGCTGCCCGACCTGTAAACAATTTATTCATCTGTTGTTACCAAAAATTGGAATAATCTGAAATAGACGAAGCTGCAAAAAGCTGTATAATACATGGTTCAGTGTTTAAATAGGTCTAGATTTTGCCAGGGGTCCCCCCTCCCGAAAAATGTTGGAAAAAATAGGTACCGATTTTTCTTTTTTGAAAATTTTCGTACAAAGTGGACGACTTTCGAGGCGGGCAAGGATCCATTCGAAAGAGGAGGAAAAGATCTACAAAACATCTGTAGGCTGTCCTGTAATTCCTTTTGAGAAGCTCATACCGATTTGGGTCCAGGCCACCAGCCTTACACTGACGCGACCATGTCAAGGTCAACGCGCTTCACGCGTTCGTTCTCAACGTTGAGGACGAATTTCGGAAACAGCAAGGGTCCATTCGAAAGTAGAAAGACAGAGCTACTTTCTAACTATAGGATTCCCTATAATTCCTTTCCACGAGCTCATACGGATATGGGTCCAGGCCGCCAGTTGTTAACTGGCGGACGCTTGTGTGCATGTGACGCTTTTGGTTTTTCGTTCATAATTTCCTTCACAGTGTATGAAAGTTAATGAAATTTTCAGGGTGGCTTCTTTGTACTAATAGATCTCCAGTAGTAGAATATTGGCTTCATTGATAAACTAGAGAACGACAAAAAAAAATCAATATCTCACATTACCCGGGTTGCACATTTAGGCGTGCTGGGAAAATTGGTTAATTTCTTTGATTTTCGTTTGGTTTTTTTGGATAAGTGGATTAGCTGTATTGTAGAACATCTCTGTAATCACACTTTATATTATTGATTTGGACCCTCCCGAAAAATTTTGACTTTATGATCTGGACCCTAACGAAAAAAATTCCCGCCAGTGGGCATTTAAACACTGACATGGTACTATTATTGCTTGTCCCATGATATTAAAATAAAAATTGCAATACATGAGCTTAAAAAAGAGAGCGTACGGCGATGAATCCGAGCCAGGAACTCGAGAAGGAGAAGAGAGAGCGGAGGGGTCGTTGAGGGGCCAGCAGTCGGTACAGGAATCCACCAGCGCGCGAGTAGAGCGGGCCGAATACGACGACTTCAGCTGAATCACAACCAACTCCTTCCTCCAGCTCATTTTAGTTCCTCGCTATCTTACTACTCTACAATCCCGCTCCATCCTATATTTATACATAAGAGAGATTTCAGGCGGAATCTACCACTGCCTGCCCCGAGAACATCCAATTGGCAATATATATTACATATTAAACCCGTATGCAGTTTTCCCTTCGAGATATACTACCCTACATTAAAACAATTATCGATCTGTGATAGCATTCAAAGTTTGTTTTTATGAAATAATGATGATTCCGTGAGATAGCTCTTCGCAAGCCCTTCCCATCTCCTCTCTCACCTGCTGCTCGGGGTCGTAGTAGTCGAAGAGCCTGAGCTGAGCTGGCTTCTGGTCAGCTACCTGGTACTGCAGATCAGAGAAGAGCGACAGGCAAACGGGATTGCTGCCGAGCTGAATTCCCATTTTTGTGGCTCTTGCACCTATCTCGAAATAACTTGAAGAAAAGCGAAATAGCTTAATAAAACAGAGAATTGTTATTATGAAGCTGACGGGGTTGAAATAGATGTTCATCTTGGTGTCGTCATTCTCAAGTTCCACCCTCTGGAGATCGTCGATGCTCGTGAGCTGGTTGTTGTACTCCTCGTCGAACTTGTATCCAGTCAGGGTCTCGATCTCAGCCACGGCCATGTTGGACTTGCCGCCCGGACGGGTGTAGCTGAATGGGAAGAGGAAGTGTTAAACCCGAGTGCTACTGAGAGAGAGAGAAAGAGAGAGAGAGAGAGAGAGAGAGAGAGAGAGAGAGGAACAGAATGCAAAGAGAGAAAGAACCAACTTGCAACAGAGATCGAGCTGAAGTCGGTTGCCTCCACGAGTTTCCTTAAGATCTTTTGTGCAGAAGAAGGGTGCCTCCTCCTTCACCGTCTTTCGGTAGTAGGAATAGGCGATCTGGAGGAGAGTTATTCATGAGAGCATAATAATAAGCGAGTATCGTGGCATCAAGCCAAACAAGGAAACGCAAATAGCTGACCTGTGCAAAGACGATGCCCTTTCCTGACGCAGACAATTCAATGGAATCGTCGAGGTTCCCGAGCTTAACGAACAATTTCATTTCACTTTTACATTTGTTATTTACTTTAAAAAAAAGAGTCAAGGTAGCAAGAGCAAATTGAATAGTAGAAAAAGAAAGAAGGAAGTAAAAAAAGAAAGATACCTCATAGCTCTGCAGAACGATGGCATTGGCAGAAGACATGAGGAAGGAGTGGTTGTCAGCTCCGTTCGAGACGCTCACCGTCACATTTCCATCTGGAGAGTACGCCTTCTCTGCGTACGCCCCGAGGGCACTCAGAGCAACTACCGTATCCTGGAAAGAAGGATGTTAGAACTGAGATAACCACCAGGCCATCTCTCGCCCACTCCCAACCTGAGTGCTGGAGAAGCCTCCGAGAGCATTTCGCTGTGCAGTGAGCCAGCGAACGATCGGGAGAGCCTTCAATATTCAGAGCTTCTCAACTGGGTAAGACAGAAGTTGAATGCAACTAGCCAACCTCTTCAGTGCTTCCCTTGAGCATGTAAGCAAGGAGAGCGTAGCCAGTCGTCTCCACATCCACGGGACGCGGCTGGAAGAAGTAACCAGCTGTGTCTCCCTGAGGCTTCTCGCCCTTCGAAGAAGACCAGTGGGCCGTGCCATCTGAGAATCGGGCAAGCACTATAGAGAACGAATTATGCAATCAAGAAAGGAGAGAGAGAGGAGAGCGGAGAGAGATTGAGAGAGAGAGAGAGAGAGAGAGAGAGAGAGACTCCACTAACCATTGCCTTGAATCTTGAGCGCATCGAGCATGTCGAAAGCCTCGTCCTTCCTTTGCGAGCCAGCGAGTCTGAGTGCGTAAGCAATGACCGAGAGAGTGTACGAGTCATTGCTGAGACTCTCCAGCTGCGACTCGATGTACGACACGGCGCGATCATTCTTGACCTGCAAGAGAAGGGATCACGACCCGTTCAGGATGAGAAGACTGCTAACTCCATTCTCCAGCATGGCCAGCAGCACGTAGGCAGACAGGCCGACCCCGCCCTCGCTGGCTCCGCCCTGCATGTCCTTGTGGTGCACTTCGCCGTGCTCTGCGAATGCTCCCGACTCCTGCAGACGTTATTTCATTCTCCAGCACCTTTTCTCCTTTTCTCTTAATCTTTCATAATCTTTGTACAATATCCCCCTTCTCACCATCTGCTGTGCATTCAAGAAAGCGATGCTCTTCTGAAGGAGACCGTCATCCACGAAGATGAAGGGTTTTGCCTGAATGTGAGGAGACTTTCATTGTAACTAGACCATAGCACAAATGAATAATAAACAAGTAACAAACCTGAGCGAACGCGCGGACAACGAAAGCAGTGAGCCAGGTCGAGCCGTGCTTGTCGCTTTCTCCGAAGGCAGAGAACGAGTGGTCCATGCGACTAGACATAGAAGGGAATATATACATAAAGAAGGTCGAAACATTAATACTGTTTGATATCATGTACAATTGAAGCGCAGGAAAAACAGCGCACCGATAAGTGAGTTCTCTTTGGTAGCCGGCCTCCATGTACTTCGTGGCCTTCTCCTCCATCTTCTTCTCCGCTCTCTTCGTTGCTCGCAGATATCTAAACCACACCAGTTAGTTTCTGCATCTTTTAAGGAAACCATCACGAATACCTCATGACAACGATATTCGGGACGAAGTTGAGCATGTTTTGCTCTCCGCAACCGTAGGGCATACGGACCAGGCCGTCTAGGGACGCCAGTACTGGTCCCATTATGTCACCTATTAAGTTTAATTATAATAAGTTAAATCCAAGAGTGCTAATTAAAAGGAATGGAAACTCTAACCAATAACTTCGACACGGGCCTTCTTGGAGGCATCGATGGCATCGCTCGGCCACTGCAGAGGCACCGAGCGACTGAAGTCAGTGGCATTCTGCTTCAGATCAATCACAACCGGCACATTTCGGTCCACTCGGTAGCCTTCGGGCTGGAAACAGCAAAAGAATTATTTTACCCTCCATGTTTACATGATCCCTTGTCTCGCTCACTTTCCACTGTCACTAGCATGAAACCACCTGACCTCAACCTTGAGTGGCTGTTCCACGGCATCTCCAGCCACAGCAGAGCGAGCCTCCACGGAGAGGACGACGCTGCCAATGCGAGTGGGCACAATGGGGAAGTACACGGCCTTGCTCACTCCTCCCCCAGGAACCGACACCAAACGTACGTTGTACTTCTCGCTCGTGTCCGAACTGACAAAGCAAAAACTGTACCCTAGAGAGAGAAAACTGAGTGATAAGTCGATAGAAAATGTTAGAAAAATCATAAGGTACAAAAGAAAAAAAGATAAGCAGACCTCTTCCTGACTGTGCCATCCTTGTTGAGGAAGTCGAAGCCAGTTGAGACGTCATGCTTTAGAGTCACAATTACCTAAATGGAAATAACCAGACTCCACAAAGTAGAAAGACAAGGCAGCTAACATCCTGTTCATTCTCGAGGTAGTTGAACACGAGCACTTGGAGAGCGAACTTCTCGCCACGTTTCACAGCATACGGCAGGTTGAGGCGGATGAAGAAGGGACGGAACACGCGCAGCTGAATATGTAAACATTTTACTCTCTCTCTCTCTCTCCCCTTTCCGCTCTCTCTCTCTCGCTCTCTCCTCACTCACTCCCTCTCCTCTCTCTCTCGCTCTCCATACCTCTCTCTCCTCTCTAACCTTGCTGGTGCTTGGAGCAACGCCCAGTCCGGAGTCGTCACTGATTGCAAATGCACTGGCCACCCACGAGGTGATCGTGTCGGGAGCAGTAGTCTCATACACAACTTCTCCGGAATCACTAAATACAAACTAGTATATAAAATATAATTTCAGAGCAGTCTAAAATTCGTTCTTGGCCCAAGACAAAACCCATTTCGCATAAAAGAATTATGTGCTACTTATTCGGCTTCATCGAATTCACGAGTGTTCGTGGGAAGATCGGCGCTCAAAAGAATCATCTATAATACAATTTGCGCAACTGGCTAACAACAGAAAAGAATTCCCGAGGATGAACTAAGAGATTCATCCGTCATAAAAGCCGACGAATAAAATAGGATGAAACGAATTGACATGATTTGCTCGCTCCAGATCCAAGTTTCGGGAAACTTGACACGAAGTCGAGGAGGTGGCGGAGCCTGCTTAGGACTAGCTGAAGCTGAAGTTCGGCGTTCACTAACAGCAGAGAATGCATTCCTCATTCTCGGCAGTGGTCTTCCATCCGACAACAGACCGAACTTCCGATAGAATCCTGGAACAACGACGAAGACCCTCTCAGTGAGCAGGCAGAAGACGAGAGACCAGGACAGCGACAACCAGCCACCAGCCAGAATGGCAAGAGGAAGTGACCACCCAGACGGAAGCAGTCAACTGATTTTCCATGCTCGGGCAGTCAGTGGTGGCAGGTGGCATCCACTCTACACAACCTCGTTAAAAGACTATTCATCTCCACAGACAAATTGCATTCATAAAAAAAGATTTACAAAGTGCTAGCTAGTCTTACATACCCTTTGTTTTACCAAAAGACAATGAATTCGTATTGGAGATAAGAACGAGCGCCATGAAGAGGAAGAATTGTCTAACCCTATTGATGAATTCATCCATATCCATAGCTCTGGGAACAATCGTCGAATTCGTGGATCGCCATCCATTACTGCTACTGAATTGTCCATGACGGCCATGTCAGGGAGAAAGAATCCGCTAACGTCCGTTGGCAGTGCATCTCCCCACATGTGCAAGACTAAATTGAGTGTCTTCGAACGGCAAGTAATATTATTGTTTTCTTAATGAAGAACTTGACAGCCGACAGCAAGGACGACCTTCAAACTAAGTGTGAAAACGTCGACAACACGAACGGCCATCAAAAGGCGGGCGAATCAGTTGAACTTCCAGGTTAGCACGAAGGATTTACAACGTTCCGTGCAGACTCCTGCATAAGCTGCATGCCTAATTGTCAGAAGCTCTCCCATCAGCGTATTCCGAGTTGTACTGGCAAGAGTAGAAATCCCTCGGGTCACCAAACCTCTTATGAAGTTTCAGAGTAATTCATATCAGCTTCATGCCGCTCCCTCATTATTGATTTTGCATAGACATTTGCGCGAAGAAATTTTGAAAGTATAATGATAATACGTAAGTACAGCGATTGCAGGTCGACGAAGGCCCAGGTCTCGGGGAAGAGAGAGCGAACGCGTGGAGATTCAGACATCACGCTCAGCTCAGGCTCTGGGGGAGCGGCGAAAGCCGCCTCCTCCATTACCATACCATCCGCAGCCATCTCAGGCACTGCCATGTCCTCCGCCATAAAGCGGAACATCACTAGAAGAGAAGAGAGAGATCATAAAGAAAGGAAGAGGAAAACAGGCAGCGAGACAGCGAAAGAAAGCGAAGGAAATAGGCCACTCTGCAGACAGCCAACACACGCGCCGCAGCTTCTAGCTGTGCTGTTATGAGAAGACAGAAAAGCTCATTAGGATGACGAAAGCAGCGGGGATGGGAGAAAGAGAGAGGAGAACAGTCTTCACCCTGAGCCGTTCAACCAAATCCACGTCTCCGGAAATTGACGACGAACACGTGGGGCGATAGAAGCTGGTGATTTATCAGTGCTGCGTTGAGCCATGTACTCTATCATCCCGCCAGCGGCGGCTGGTCCCCTCATGGACATAGCCATTACTCGATAATATCCTGAGGCAGATCCCATGAAATGATCGACAACACTGCAATCGAATGGACGACAGAGGGAGACCCAAAGGGTGCATCAGCTGTTCATGCGACGGCAGAGACAACGAAGGAAAAGTATAAATTCGAAAGGTGCACGTGAACATGGGGAATATCTTTTATGATTTATCGCCGCTTTCCATATCCCTTCCATTTAAGAACCTGAAGGATAGTATTTGATGATGCTTATGGCTAAAAGGATGCGCTGACCCCGCCTCGACGTCTTCAGGCCAAATCCACGTTTCAGGGAAGAGAGTGCGGATTTTGGGTGCGGGAGATTCCTCGCCGGTAGAAGGAACAGGAGTGGAGAAGGCCATGGCAGCCATGGGAGGGCCAGCCATCCCTCGAGGAGCAGCTCCGCCCATTGCCATGAAGGGCATCGGCATCATTGGCACTTCAAACACTGCACGGAGAAGTCAGCAAACTCACACAGAATCACAAGCATGCAAGTAGAAAAGCCACTACTCAGGGAACATCCAAGACACACACTCGCTCTCATCATGGAAGTTTGCTGGCAAGTGACGAACTAGTCACTGCTCACAAACGAATTCCCCTCTGGCCTTTCATTATTTCAAGGAAGAAGCTGCAAGTGAAAGAAATGGTAGAAGACAATGTCAGTAATCAAGACCTACCACCGTAAAAACAATTCAGACTTTCTGATCCTTACCAAGCGCAATGCACTATTCTAGCCAAGAATTAAAAAAAAAAACAGCGTTAAATTGCGAGAGAAGTAGTGGCATCGACCTATGAGGGCACATTTTACGCCTTCACTTGCAGTAAACTACTCACTGATTTTCTAATCATTTTGAAGCGGCAAAAAGGGAGATGCGTACACGGGAAGCAGCTGCCAGCACCAGGTCTCGGGGAAGAAGCGGCGTACTTGAGTCGGCGAGGCGGGAGAGAATGCAGAAAAGGCTGCCGACTGAAGCACAGGCGCGGCGCCGCCGCCCCCGCCGAATCCGGCGGACGCGAACTTGTACATCCTCACTAGGACAAAGCCATCTCTTTCTGTTCTCAAGAAAGCACTCAAGCAGCTAAAAGCAACACGTATCAACCATACACATGAAATGGGACAACGGATATCTGGCTGATATTTTCAAGACATTTTCATATTCTTAGTTTTCACCGCGTATTTTTTCACTGAGATATAGTCGCAAAGGGCCACTGTTGATGCGTACAGCGGAAGCAGCTCCCAGCACCACGTTTCGGGGAAGTCCCTGCGCACTTGAATGGCGGTCACGGAAGAGGGCACACCGTCGGAGACAAACTCGGCGTCGAAGGCAGCCGCCCCTCCGCCACCTCCCATGGAAGCGGCCGGAGAGAAGAAGACACGACCATCTGACGAGAGGAGAGTCACAACACTGGAGAAGAAGTTCCGAGACGACCACTCGGCTGGCGAGAGCCGAGTCAGAATGAACAGAGACAAGTGCGGGTGCGCGAGTGACGACTGCTGCCCCGCCCATCCAAAGCCGCTCCCCCTCTTACACTTTTGTTAGAACATTTATGAGACATTGATATGACATGGATAAGCTCACTCTGATATGGCAGACACGTTGGACAGCCAGCTTTCAGGGAAGAAGGCGCGGACTCGGGTCTGTTGGGGGACTTGGATGGGAGCGAGCTCGCCAACCACTACGGAGGAGTCCACGACGTGTGAACTTAGAATGTACTTCGTCCCTGGAGAGAAGAAACCGAATGCAGCCTCTTCGATGTGGACATGCAAAGCGGCTGGTGGAAAGGAAGGGGAGATGGCCAGAGGGGAGTCATTCCATGAAAGCCAGCCATCCACTGCCATGCCAGAGAGGCCAGGGAATGCGAGATCGGGTCAAGCTTGGGCCGGGCCGGGAATCCCTTTGCTAGACAAGAGCGAGTGTGTGTGCGTATTTCAGTAAGCATGGTTAGTGAAAGCATTCCAAGAAAGCATGCAGCAGAGGCAGAGAAAGAACACAAAGCAAGAGTGTTACCATATACGATGAAATTACCTCAAGCATCTGCAGCGCAAATAAATCTGCCACAAATGACAGATGTTCTTTAGCGTTACAAAAACTTGAGATCATTTCAGCATTGGTTGCATGTTAAGCACAAGCACAGTGGACAAAAAGAAGCGAATGCATATTTTACTTGGGCAGCCGTCACCAAAGAATTTCAATTTCAATCATTGATATACGAAAAATAGCGCATATAGAATGAATACGAAATTGTTTGAGGACGGCTGCCTCAAGCAAGAAAGTGCTACAGTTCTGATCGAAAAATAGGCAGTAAAATTGGGTCAATTAGTAAAAATCACAAACCGATAGAGTTCGACAACAGGTTTTGGTTTAAAATAATTTGCAAGTTTTGGGATCAGAAGTGTAGCATTTCAATGAAAGCTTCAAAAGAATTCATAGCACGACTAACTTGGTGGCTCGGGCTCTTTGTAAAGGTAAGCATCAGTCAGAACAAGGAGTCCGGCATTCTGAAAAGAGGGGCCCAGATTATCCCTGAAAGTATTGTGGCATATTTCAAAACAATTAAACAGAATTAATAAGCAATATCTTATTTGAAACCTCGAAGATGCTCGCGGCGTCCTTCCCTCCAACGCCCCACCAAGGATACCAGATTGAGCGTTTTCTCCTTCTGTCCACAGCCTCCCACGGCCTGAAGCCGCTACCAGAACCCGTTGTTGTGTCGTACTCTTCGATGTCTGTTTCAACCTAAACACAATCCTCTCAGCATTGCTTGCCTCTGCGTCGCGATTTCCAAAGAAAACATCATGCAAATATGGGAATCAAAGGAATCGAATTGAGGAGAAGACAGACCAGTTCCTTTGTGATATCGTTGCCACTCTTGAGCAGAAGCACACTCTGGTCGACAGCCAGGAGACCGACGAAGGAGTTCGGGTCCGCTTTAACTGTGAACTTCACCGGATCTCCCGGTTCGGCAGATTCACGATCCAGAGAGAGGGACACCTTAATTATATTTCAATTATTCAGATATACAACTCGGCATTAATGGTCATCAACAACATGTGATAGTTAAGCGCCCTGACATTGTTCTTGAAGAGCCCCTCGACCTTGAAGTCGCTGGCGTCCACAAGAATCTCTTTATTCTGTGCCCGAACTGCGTAGACAACCAGACGAGACTTAGGAGCCATCTTGAAATTATCCACAATTAAAACTTGTTTCTTGATTAGTAGGCCGTTTCAATTCAAAATTCCATCTTCAGAGAAACCCATGAACTCGCCTGATTTGTGGCAGTGAACGTAATTGTGGTGTGGTCAGCTTTGACTGCAACTTCCTTCGACAACACAACAGCGCCACGAGACATCACCTGCCAGTGTTTTTAATTAGGAATGAAAAGGGAAAGAAAAAGCTAGATGAGAAAGGAGGGACGCCCTTGTGAGTACCTGATAGGTGAGAACGGGAATGCTTTCAGTCGCCTTCACAGTGAACGATAGAGTTTTGCCTGAAGGAAAAAAAGTTGATTTGTTTTAATTACAACATGGAAAAAAACCAATATTAATAAATGACCAGCATCAACGGGCGCCTCGTTGTCAGCGAGGAGTTGAAGGAAGGAAGAAGAGGGCGACTTCCCAGATTCCACGTAGAGACTCGCGTAGATCGCCGCGTTCGTGAAGTTATCCTTGCCACTTCGATCGTAATGAGCCTGCAGGCAATCAGTCACTCTTTCATCTCTTCTGAAAAGCAAACCTCGATTCTGCAACTCGTGCAATTGATTGGCGGCTGAAGACTCAGAATCGCAGTGCCGTGGGCGTCCAAGTCAACAATCTTCACCTGGAAACACAGCAATTCAAAGCCCATAAATGAATAAGGATAATAGAGTTGAAGTGAACCTCTTTGTCCTCATGCTGACTGGGGAGGTCAGGGTTGTACGGGTAGTTGTAAAACGTTGTCACCTAAACAAGATTCAGAGCTGAATTGAATAGTCGGCAGTAAACAAAATAATACTAACCTGAACACGCCTAGGAACGGTTGCCTTGACCGGGGTGTCATCCATTTGCTTGAGAGCAACGACAACAGAATAGGAGAGGCCTGGCTTGAAGGAGTCTCCTTGCTTCTCCACGTCCAGCTTCACGTCGTGGCGGTACGAAGACACCTACAGAGACATCGTAGCCCATCTCTCTTCACGCATTTGAAATAAGGACAAACCTAACGAAGCAAAAAAAACCTGAGATGTGGCGTTCCTTTGAATCTCAGTGAGGTCCTCGGTCACCGTGGCAATGATGCGAAGGGAGCTGCCACCATAGTCAAGAATCAGTTTGTGCTGAAAGCAATTAACAATCGATAGCTGAATAATTATTTACAGCCGAGATAAGGATCCAATGCATTTAAAAGTTGAGAAAAATAAGAAGAACCTTGCGCAATTCCTCATTGGAGAACACAACGGTGGCTTGTCCCATCTGGTTGAGCTTGACGGTTCTCTCAATCTGCGACTCCTCCTCAGCTTCTGCAGTTGTTCCATCATCGTTGACAATGATTGGCCTCGGAATCGGATGCCATCGGTGCCATGGAAGTTCGAGTGTCACCTTCGCCTTCCCGGACACTCCCTTCCCATACGTGTACCTGGCAAGCAAATCTTGCACCATAGTTCTCAATGCATTCATTCTAATCACGGTCGTCGAAAACACTCACTTCGCATCGACGATCACATTAAGATCCTCGGTGACCGTGATAAAGGAGTTTGTTGTAATCTTCACGTCGAACTTGGGCAGAACGTACTTCTCCACCGTAAAAAGCTTCGAGAACCTGTAAGTCGATAGCTTAGTAGAGTAACATCACCAAATTCTAACTTGATTCCACTCTTGGATTCTGCCTGAATAGCCCAATCACCAAGAGGCGGCTCAGACGAAAGGGCGAGCTCGGAAGAGAATACACCTGCAAAGTATTGCAGGTAGTGCTGGTAAGGAAGTAGCCGAAAGTGATGTAAATTACCTTTGTTGAGGGCCTTGTCGAGATGCTGAGCGATGACATTCTGGTTCGGGTCGACAATCTTGACGGACACTGTGTCTCCGTATGGCTTCAGGTCGGCATTCACAACGATCACACGGAACTTCACTGCAAGAAAACGGCAGCTTAATCGGAAAACTAAGCCACCCTTCTTCGCTTATATTTTTGGTGTGAAATAGTTTCTTTCAGTGATAGGCGTACTATAAGAACACTATTTAACGGATGCACATCTGCTACAGTACTCTTCGGACTGTCCACTTGATGAAAGCTGTTAGATACCAGTGCTTCCGGGCTTGTAAATGGCTTTGTCGGTTTGAACAAAGAGAGAAAGGCTCTTCTGGTTGAATTCGACAGCTTGCTCCTGCTCGAAGACAATTCGGCCCGTGATCGTCTCAGCACGGACAAACACCTTCAAGGTTTTTTTCTTTTCTTTTTTCAGTTACTGGATTTTGTGGTGGATGTAGCAGTAATATCTAAAAGAGGGATAAGTAGCGAATCCTGGGTTACAGTCCGCGCACTGACCTTGTAGTTGTTAGAAGAAGGAAGAGCATCGGCTGGCAACTGCTCAATCGTCACTGTTTGCGGAACTCCTGTAATATTTTTTGTTACCAAATTAAATGATTACCAAAATAATAAGCTGAAATGGCCAATAACTGACCCTGCTTGACATTGTTGACGACTCTCGCAGCGACTGTGTCATTCTGGTCGGTGCGGATCTCCACTCGCACGATGTGATCCTCGTCCGAGCCCTTGAGGATGTTCACGGACACGGCATACGGTAGACCAGGTCGCACCACTTTCGGAGCTACCACGAGGAAGCTGCCTTCGCTGGAACATTCCAAGGGCTCACGCGGTATTTGGACATACGTTTCGCTTTCTTCAATACTCCCATGTTCACTAGGACAATTTGAACAAATATCTGACTAGTTCTTCTCTGGCGGCTTCGTAGTCGTCTCTAGAACAGGCACGAAGGAACTGAGATCGGGAGGGGTCAGAGTGCCAGGGATCTCTGGTAGTGGCTCGGTTGGCAGTGCGGGGGACAGCGACGGGGTCACCTCCGCATCCTCCGGTGCAGCTATCGTCGAGGACACCTCATCCTGTGCTGATACCTGAAGAGTGTTATGGTTGATTTGTTAGATTATTGATTAAGACAATGCAACAATGAAATGAAAGAGAGACCCCTGCGAGGGAGATCAGCACTGCCCACAACAGCAGACAGAGACGCATTTGAGAGAGAGCAGAACGGGGAAGCGTCTCTCTTCTCACAGTCAGGAACACTGCAATCTTTATCTTCCTTTAAGACCCGAGTATATGCTTATATACATATTTTCTTCAAATTTGTCAGCCGACATATATTAATTGCGTTACATTTATACTGCATGCAAAAGCTCAACGAATGCATGAAACAAAAACGAAAATGCACACATGATAACCACAGAAAGAGTGAGAAAGTATGAAAGAGAGAGAGAGAGAGAGAGAGGAGAGAGAGATAGAGAGAAAGATGAATTGGGTGAAAGAGAGGGCGGCAGAACAAATTGAGAAGGAGAGAGCTAGAGGAACACACTTTGGGATTACAGCCGCCACTGAATGACTACCAAGGCATCACTGAGATTGTGTCCGCCCAAGGGAAGAGAGGGAAAGATAAAGGGATATCGATGGAAACATCAGGCTGGAAAGGAATGTCCATCTCACATTGAGAAATGGCAGGGAAATGAAAGGAAAGAAGAGAGAGAGAGAAAGAGAGAGAGAGAGAGAAGAGAGAGAGAGAGAGAGAGAGAGAGAGAGAGAGCGAGAGAGAAGAGGAGAGAAAGTGATATGTTATGGGAGGGATGAAGAGACAACCAGAGGAGCAGTCATTCTGCTGTTGCCAACACAAGTTCTGACTCATCCATTCGCCGAGTGCAAAGGCTCGCAGAAGGCAAGAGATCAGGCAGAAGAAGTTTGTGTTATGTTGGCATCATGCAACTAACACATTCAACTACCATTGAGGAGAGAAGTAGAGAAAGAAATCGAGAAAGAGAGAGAGAGAGAGAGAGAGAGAGAGAGAGAGAGAGAGAGAGAGAGAGAGAGATAGGGAAGTAGATAAGTGAAAGTAAGAATGATAGAATTTGGGATGGTCGGTGAACACGTTCAAATTGCAGATACCTATCAAGATGGAATTGCGGCCCTGAACATTAGACGAATGAAGAAAATTGAATTGAACTGTAGTTGTTCGTTGAAATTGGCGCTATGCTTGAATGGCCCGACAGACTGGAAAAGGACGGAAGGAAAGATGAAACAGATGTGTGATCTGGAGGAGACGAAGAAAGAGAACCAAACGAAGAGGAGATCAGAGTTGAGAGGAGATTTAGTAGCATGAGCCAGATAATGGGAAGGGGTAAGGGAGAAAGAGAGGTCAGAGGGACTGAGAGGGAGAAAGAGAGGAAGGGAGAGAGAGGAAGGGAGAGAGAGGGAGAGGGAGAGAGAGGGAGAGGGAGAGAGAGAGGGAGAGAGAGAGAGAGAAGTGTAGTTTCTGGGAGTGGAAAAGGCGACAAGCTCTTCACGCACTCGGAACACAAAGAAAAGAAGTGGGACGGCGAGCCTGGAGGGGAGAGACCACTGCTGCTTCCTTACTCTTCTTTCACCATACTAGGGAGAGAGTCAGAGAAGACTGGAGATGTTAACATAACAGATTATAAGTAGATCTGGATGTGATGGAAGAAAACTAAAAGATGAAGGGAAGAGAAAATCCAAACAAGTGAAGGAAAAGCCTCAATTCAGGTCGCCAAAGCATACGAAACAGATGCACTTTCCATTTTCCATCCGAGGATCTTTCAGAAGGACCGAAGTCTTCCAACACAGAAATCCATCAATCCTCCCGCAATGAAGAAGTCAAAGACGGAAGGAGAGGTCTGCCAGAAGAAGAAATGCCGTCCCGTGGGACGAGTCACGCACTTCGGCCATTCATCAACAGTCTTTTTTTTGTTGCAAATACTAACAGATAGAAACTCTTATAGCGAGATATCGCTAAAATTTCATATGGTCCTATTAGCTGTGCAGACAACAGAAAAGGTCGTCAGAAATGTGTTTTCTAAATGTGTAAAAGGTTAAGTTAAATGGAACATGGCAAATGCGGGGAAATTGGAAAGAGAGATTGAGCCGACTAAGTGGCATCTTCAATTAGCGCTGGTAGCAAATGCGTGTCAGAGAGGGGAAGAAGGCAAGTGAGAGATGGAGACAGAGAGAAAGGAGAGACGAGAAAAAAGAGAGAGACGAGAGACGAGTGACGAGAGAGAGTGAGAGAGAGACGAGAAACGAGCGAGTGACAAGAGAGAGATAGACGAGAGCAGGTCGAACGACGGAGGGAGACTGATGCGGATATCAGTATAGCACATGCGGTGAAGAATAAGTTGATATTGTCAAGCAAATTGCTGATCTCTCTTCCATCTCTCTCTATTTTGAATCATTTTGTTCTGCTTTAGTTCGGAGTCTGAGGCTCATGAAATGAAGCCAAATGGATGTGTAAATCGTGGGAATCAATGTTTGCTCGTCACTCAATTAAATGAAAGCGTCAACTCTGACAACTGAATCTCTCCTGATACTCGTTCACGAAAAGAAGACGAATAAGGGTGAAGCAGAGTACGAAGAGAAGGGAAAGAGAAGTGACTGCGGCTGCCGAACATCCACTCTTTTCTCTCGTCCTTTCTCCCATCACTCAAAACAGGCCGCAGGTTAGAGGCAGCTGGAGAGAGCGAGAGAGAAAGAGAGAGAGAGAGAGAGAGCGAGAGAGAAGAGAGAGCGAGAGAGAGAGGGAGAGAGAGAGAAGAGAGAGCGAGCGAGCGAGAGAGAGAGATGAGAGAGAGAGAGAGAGAGAGAGAGAGACAGAGAGAGATGCACGCGCGTGACTCAGCGCTTAACCACGATATGGATCACCAACATCCAACCGAGATAACACCGAGGGGTGAAGAGGCGGAGAGAGACGGCGAAGCAGAGAACAACATGTGGAATGCGAATATTGAAGAAACAACGGAAAGATCAAGAGAAAGAGAGAAAGAGAGAGAGAGAGAGAGGGAGAGAGGGAGGGAGAGAGAGAATGAGGGAGAGAGAGAGAGACAGCAGCTGCATATTAATCGGAAACAAGTAAACACTCCACGTTCTTTGCACATAAAAAGACTAAATGCATCCGTTCGCACGTCAACAATATCAGTCATTTTCAATAAACATGTTGTGATGTTGTGACTTGCAACAAAGTGATCCCGTGAACTAGAAATAAATTATTAAGCGAAAGAAATGAAGAGAAAGTAAGGATAAGGAGGCGACTAGGGCATGGGGTAGAAAATAAAAAGAAAAACATAAAATGTGAGAAGAGAAGAAGAGATAGTAATAGGAAAGAGAGCTGCGGGTGCTTGTCCGAGATCGGAGTTGGTGACAAACGAAATACAGTTAAGGAGAGACAGAGGGAGGGATTGCAGAGTTAGCTAGAGAATCAGACAATGAGGACAGCGTGAGAAAGAGAGTGCATCCTGTGACAGACAGCCAGAGAAAACGATGACAGAGAAAGCCTTACTCATTGTCAGTGTTGACCCTAGCAGGGGAGCGGAGCAGATAGTCTTGATGAAAATGGTATAGACAGAGAGCTAAGGGAGGGAGGGGGATGCTGTGAGACAGAGTACAGAAAGAATGAGTGGGTATGAGAGAGGGGGAGAGAACGGAGAAAGAGAGAGAGAAAGAGTGAGAGAGGACGTGCAAGAGAGAGAGATAGAGTGAGAGAAAGAGAGATAGAGAGAGAGTGAGAGAAAGAGAGATAGAGAGAGAGGTGATTAGCAGCGCCTTCGAAGCTGTCAAGAGTGCAGGGTGATTAAGCCAAGTAGCGTCATTTGTCTTCACCTCGATTGAGAAGGGAAACATCTTGCAGTCTGGCGACTTCTTGCAAGAACCATGCAGCACTCTTCATAGGTCTGTATAAATACTTTCCTCGCATTTAGAGTTGTACTTCCACGAGGCAGAAAATTTGAGTTTTGTTAATTGGAAAGAGGTAAAGGGGATTGAAGACTGGATATTTCTAGATTGAGAATTACATAGGATTCTTTTGCAGTATAACTGCTGATCGAATATACATGATAAGAAAGACAGCATAAGAAGAAGAGGAAAAATGAGAAATAACCCAGGAAGAATGAAAGAAGCGAACTTGCTATCTGTGGAATGATTGAAAAGCACAGGTTAAATATCTAAATCGTAGATCAAAACAAGAAAGAAACGAGAAAAGAGTAAGACTGCGAAGAATGAAAGAAGATGCATTTGCCAGTTTTCCACTCAACACCCTTCGAATGGCAAAGGAGAAGCAATACTCGCTTCCTGGTTCAACTGCAAACTCGTTTATAGTTCAACAAAGGGGAAGAGAGAGAGAGTTGGATTGTGAGAGAGTTATCGAACCTTTCTGTTAGATCAACCCGAGTGGCACAGTTCCGCCCTAGAAGGACACTGAATATGAATGAATATGAACAACAGCAAAAGAAATCAAAGGGGACGCTTCTCCACGAAAGGCTCAACTCAAACGAAATCGACGATTAGGAACAGACTTCGGCTGACTCACTTTCTGGTCAAGGACCAATTATGTGCAGAAGTATTCAGAGAGAGGGAGGAGAGAGAGGGAGAGAGGGAGGGAGAGAGAGAGAGGGAGAGAGAGAGGGAGAGAGAGAGAGGGAGGGAGGGAGGGAGAGAGAGAGGGAGGGAGAGAGAGAGAGAGGGAGAGAGGGAGGGAGGGAGAGAGAGAGGGAGGGAGAGAGAGAGAGGGAGAGAGGGAGGGAGAGAGAGAGAGGGAGGGAGGGAGAGAGAGAGGGAGGGAGAGAGAGAGAGAGAGAGGGAGAGAGGGAGGGAGGGAGGGAGGGAGAGAGAGGGAGGGAGAGAGAGAGAGAGGGAGAGAGGGAGGGAGAGAGAGAATGAGGGAGAGAGAGAGAGGGAGAGAGGGAGGGAAAGAGAGAGATAGAGGGAGAGCGCGAGAGATTCAATTTGTAAGTAGTGAAGAAGAGCGTATAAGAAATTATATGAGCGTATAATCGCCCTTAAAAAAAATGCAGATGAAAAAGCTTTGAAAAGAATTAGCAAGGAAGTTAAAATAGACATTGTAACGGAGGAAAATTGTGTGGGAAGATGCCAAAAGGCCCAGAATCGGTCGGAAAGTGTACGCCCTTTCCTTGAGCAAATGACTTTTCTCCTCGGCTGCGCAGACTGAAGAATGCGCAGCTCTTCTAGCAATTCCTTCTCTGGCCATCACCAAACAAAAGAGAGAGAATGAACTAAGAGAATTAGAAGAGAATGGAGATGCTTATGACAGATAAGGAGACACACGAAAACAATCATCTTTGATGGATGAAAAATATGATAGGGAAGGAAAGGCGGAAATGACAAGAAATATATGCGGAGAAGATGGCCTCGGTTAGCAAGCAGGGATGGCCGATTGGAGGAGACAAGTGATGGGGAAGAGAAGAAAGGGAGAAAAGGAAAGGAAGGAAATGAAAGAATGAAGAGACAGAGAGAGAAAGAGAGAGGGGGGAGGAGAGAGAGCGAGAAAGAGATAGAGAGAGGGGAGGAGAGAGAGCGAGAAAGTCGGAGGAAGACCTTGACATATTCAAAAGGAAGCATTGGGCACATCCGAGCGGAAGGCATCAAGCGGAATAAGAAAGCGAACACTGGCAATGTATCAGATGGGGAGAAAAAGGAGAAAAAGGAGATATAGGGAAAGAGAGAGATAGACGCGAAAAATTAGGAGAAGAGAGAGAGAGAGGAGGAAGAAAAGCTAGCTGGAGAACAAGCGAAAAGAGTGAGAAAACAAAGAGAAAAGCACCCAATCAAAGACTAGATTAATACTGATAAATAATTCGAATTTTCGGAGCGACCAAACAGAATGTTTGCAGTGGAGCGGATCTACGAGGCCGAGTCAATCTACCCCCTTTATTTACAGAAAGGAGAGCCTGAGAGGTGAGAACTGCCGCGCTTTCATTCAACGGATTGCACGATCAGCTAGAGATCAACAATGACTAAGCCACCAGTGAACTCTTGCTGCTCTGAACTCCAAGCATTCAGAGTTAATGTATCTAGCAAATTGACACAGTTGTTCCGAGCAGCGAAAGGTTTCGAAGAACAAAAGTGGAGATAAACTACAATACTTACAGCGAATTGCTAGATTATGAGAGAGAACTTCGAAAAAGAGATTTCGCGAGAAAGAGAGATAGGGAGACAGAACGACATACACACACAGAGAGAGAGAGAGAGAGAGAGAGAGAACGAGAGAAGGAAAGAAAAGACAAGCAGCAGCAGTGTTATGACTGAGCCAATCCGCTGCAATCTCGTCATTTGTGGCCACGAATGACTGCAACGAGTAACGATCCTTTTTGTTTGAGAGTCATAGAAAACTAGAGAGTGAGAGAGAGTGAGAGAAAGAAAGAGGAGAAGATTGGTAGAGGACGGAAGCAAATGAAGAGCAGTCAAAGATGGACTGAGCGTGATGAACTCCCTCTCTGTACACGTCATGAGAATGAATTGAAGGGAGCTGCGATTGAGAGGAGAGGAGATATCCTCTCCTTGCTATACGAGACATCTGAGGTTGCAAGCGAGGAGACGAAGTGACGGCCGTAGAAGGAACTCGGCTTATCCATCCTTAGATAGAGGAGACAGAGAAGCAGAGAGGCAGAGATAGAGAGGGAGAGAGAGAGAGAGAGAGAGAGAGAAAGACAGAGGGAGATAGAGAGGCGAACGGAGAAGAGACCAAATAAGAGAATCTGAGAGGCGTTATGCGTAGTGGCAAATGACTCTGCGCGGGAATGAGATCTACGGGTCGGAAGAAGAAAAAGAGATTTGTATAGAGAAGAAGGACCACTTTCTCCGCCAGGCCGCTCTCAAAACGAAAAGCTTCATAAATTCCGGTCTTCTTCAATATTCCAGATTTCGCCTTAAATCCATTCACGCACAACATTTGGCATAAAGAAGCGAGAAAATTCGCCGAGTGAAACTCGACGAAATCATAAGAACACTTCTTATGTTTCCAGCTTTCAGCGAAATGTAGAAGAGCGCGAAATCACAACATTTTTGTAGGCATTCTCTGCAGGCTATTCATGAAAGCCTATGGGAAAGCACGTGTACATAGATTTGAAGAATGGTTACTGTATTCGCTGATTCATTTCTCTTCGCACTTTTTTCTTCTTATGTGCCACTGTTATCTCTACGACTGTTGCTAAAAGCAACGTTCACTCTGCAAGTACGAACAAAAAGAGTATGCACATGTCTGAATCGGAGAATACAGTAAGCTTTCTTCAAATCTGCACCCATATTCAAAGGGTTACTTTAAATAAACGAGAAAAAGGCACATTCATGAAGAGATTGAACCGAATATGTCGTAAGAAAAAGGAGAAAGAAATCGACATGAGTAAGGAGCTCCTTCCAGCATTCTTCTCTAGCAGGTCAGCCATGCACAATTGGGATGGAGGGGGAGGAAGGCGGAGAAAAGTGAGACGAGGGGATCTCCAAGGGCACCAAGCACTCAAGATTCTCTCATATTCTGAGATAAGCTGAAAATGGAGAGGAAGTTAAGAGAGGCGAAGGAAACGCGATTGTTGCATCAAATGCACATCTCAAAGAGATCAAGAGAATCACTGAAAGTGAAGCGGAGGGCGAGAGAGGAGAGGGAGAGAGAGAGAGAGAGAGAGAGAGAGAGAGAGAGAGAGAGATGAGGAGGAGAGAAAGAGGGACAAAAAAGGAAGGAAGAATAGAGAGCCATAAATGAAATGCATATAAGGGAAGAGAAAGGAAGGGAGTCTTGGTAGAGTGAGATTGCGGGAGGGATCGGCCATTGCCTGTCTGTCTTCTGCCCTCTTGTCATTCCCGACTCGACAAACAACCTCTCATGCTCAGTTAGATCATGAGAACTGGTAGCGAGGGTCACATTTACTGTACTTTAGGCAAGAAAACATCTAACATGTTACATATGCTTTGGAATGTGAAGCAAGTGAGGAGAGAAAGGGCGAGAGAAGATGAGAGAGAGAGAGAGAGAAAGTCAGAGAGAGAGAGGAAGAGAAAGAAGGCTGAAGGGGTCTAACGAAGCATGAAATGTTGTGACATGGCCGAATGACATGAATAAGAGTATGAGACAAAGACTGGGAAACACAATGTATGTAGAGATTCAGAGTTAAAAGAAGGAAAAAAGGAAGAAAAAGAAAACGCGAGAGGAGAATGAAAATGGAGATGGAGGGCAAGAGAGCAATAGGAAAAAGGGAAAGGAGTGAAAATGTATGTTCAAGATCGAAATCGGTAGATAAGTGAAAGTCAGATCTTTAAGGATGCTCCTCCTGGCGGCATCAGTAAGACTGTAGCCATTCCGACTGCCAGCAGGGAGTCTTCCAGGCAAGATGTGAGGGAGACTCGCGAAGAGAAAGATAAAGACAGTGAGAGAGAGTGTGAGAGAGTGAGAGAGAGAAGAAGAGAATGATAGAAAGAGAGAAGAGAGAGGGAGAGAGAATGAGTGGAAGAGAATGTGTCTTAGCCTGGATACTTTACTCTATACATAGTTCGTGCCGCATCACTCTGCTCCTAGCTGACTATTCCAACCCGACCTCCTGCGGTTCATCGCCATTCCGATTTACCATTCGTTTATAAGAGCGATCATGAAAGAAACACTGCCAACTTTCTCAAACCGTATGACTGCTGAATTAGAGCCCACCAAGGACAAACAAACCAGGCAGAAACGGCTCTACACCTACGACGAACGATATCAACATCATATGGAGATTCTTCCAATTCTAATCGATTATTCTAAACCAAGCTTATAAAAACATTTTCTATTCTTCTAGCATATAGCATTGCGAACATAATAAAACCACTTTTAAACTAAATTATTATTATTATTAAAAAAAGACATAACAATGGAAGAAAAAAAAAACAACTCTCTGGCCCACCGTAACAGCAAAAATGAGGTTCAGGAGAAGTTTGAGTTCATTGTGCAATATCAAACACAATATGACGCACGCGATTTGCGAGAGTATCAAAATGGCCGGGGACCCGGCAAAATTAGATTTCGCTCAAAAGCTCTTTATAGGTACTTTTTAACACGGCGAAACGATTGGAATAGGTCCGGGAGTCTGAAATCGCCATTTTGGCGAGCTGTGCGAGGTTTAAAATTCGAGAGCCCGATGAAACTTGCAGAGAAGGTCGCACATTCGCGTTCGCTGTTTCGCACACAATAAAGCAATATTCGTGAAAATTTTGTCATAAATAGACAAGATATTTCTTCACAAAGCTACTAAAGTAGAATTTGAAAATATTCACTTTTATGGTCTCAGCGGCCTCTAGACTTTGGAGAGGCGCCATTCTCTTATATGGTAAAATATCACAGGTTTTCTATCTTAAATTGTAGAGCAAAAAATTATCTTCCCAATGAGCTATAGTATGCCAGATATCGACGAGGTCTTTTATGTTTCCCAGTCATAAAACTGTTGAAATACGCGCGGTTCAATGCCTGTGCATCAGCATGCACTTTGTTTAGGCGTTACCAACGCCGAAAGCGAAACACAAGCGATATACCGCATGAAAGTAGTCTACTGAATTTATGTAGGTTTTTATGTAACTGTTTAAATAAAATTTAAATGCAAAAAAAAATTGTTAATTGCCGGGCAAAAGTTTCCGCTCGCCCGGGGCATCGAACCCCGGATGTTTGTATTGCGACTCCAACTCGTTCGCACTACACTAAGTCATCCCTCGTGAGGTGTGACAATGCTTTTCTTCTTACCTTGCCCGGTGCATAGGTCAAAGAAACGCTGAACCCGCTGATTTCGACAGTTTTATGACTGGGAAACATAAAAGACCTCGTCGATATCTGGCATACTATAGCTCATTAAGAAGATAATTTTTTGCTCTACAATTTAAGATAGAAAACCCATGACATTTTGCCATATAAGATAATGGCGCCTCTCCAAAGTCTAGAGGCCGCTGAGAACATAAAAGTGAATATTTTCAAATTCTACTTTTGTAGCTTTGTAAAGCAATATCTTGTCTATTTATGACACAATTTTCACGAATATTGCTTTATTGCGTGTGAAACAGCGAACGCGAATGAGCGACCATCTCTGCAAGTTTCATCGGGCTCTCGAATTTTAAACCTCGCTCAGCTCGCCAAAATGGCGATTTCAGACTCCGGGACCTATTCCAATCGTTTCGCCGTGTTAAAAAGTACCTATAAAGAGCTTTTGAGCGAAATCTAATTTTGCCGGGTCCCCGGCTCTTAGGCTTCCTTACGATTCTCTCGCAAATCGCGTCATATATACTTTTATCGAGTAGGACATGACTTGGTCACATGCTTGCTGGTGAAGAGAAAGCATGAACGGCATGATCGCAAAGCAAGGAATGAATAAAAACAGAATAAACGAAACATACTGTCCTTTTTCCGAGGATCGGGCAGAGCCGGTAAATAGCCCAAAAATTTTGGGCCGGCCCGGCCCGTCGGGCCCAAGGTCTGGGCCGGCCCGGCCCGAACCATTTCCGGGCCCTAGAATTTTGGGCCCGGCCCGGCCCGGCCCGCAGGCCCGTTTGAGCCCGATTTTCAAAAAAAATTGGGTAAAAATTTCCGATTAACTACTAAGTACCTTAAAACTCAGAATTTATATTGTTCAACATGTTTACATGTTTAGCCATATAAATTCTAAATGTTTGTCGATAAACAAATATTATTTATTTTAAAGGAGAATTTTTCTAAAGCGTAATTACAGAAAGTTTTAACAATTATTTTCTACTTGCTACTAACAATAAGTTACACACGCGCAGAAATGTCGTGGCCTTAATGTGGGGTTAGCCACTCTATTTTTCATGCGCTTTCTAATCATCCGCCGTTGTAAAGTGTCGTTTTTTTTTTGGGGGGGGGGGGGGGGAGAAGGGACCACCCCGACCCGGCAACTTGCTCCGGTGCCTTTCTTCCCCCACCCATCACAATCTGCTGGGAGGACAGGAGCATCTCTGACGTTGCATTATGGTGTTTGTGTCAACAAATTGTTCTAGCCTCCAACTGCCGAGTGTGTTTGAAAATGAAAAAAAAATCAGAGAGAAACTATGAAGAGAGAGAGAGAGAGACAGAAAGACAGAAAGACAGAGAGAGAGAGAGAGAAGAGAGAGAGAGGGAAGGAAGTAAGAGAGAGAAGAGAAGGAAAGAAGAGAGAGAGAGAGGGAGAGAGAGAGAAGAGAGCGAAGACAGAGACAGCGAGAGAGTGGGAGAGACGGGCAGAGGAAAAAAGCAGTGTGTTCGCGTTAGAGACAGAGAAATAGGACATTTTCGTATGAGAAAGAAGAATTTCATGCAACGATGATTCATTTTAATGTATAGTAGTAAATATTTTAGAAAAGAAAAATTAATATGTGATGGAAGTTTTGCATTTCATATGCCACCAGTCGTCCTGACTGGACGACATCGTGTGCCTATCGGGCCCAAACGGGCCTGCGGGCCGGGCCGTCACCGGCTCTGGGATCGGGTACTGGCTAAGACCCCTGAGCGTGAAGTGTATTATTCACATATAACTAGGATTGCCCCTTTGAATGTTTACTTCTGCAACCACAATGAACACTTTTATCGAATAGGACACGACCAGGTGGTGGTAACAAGACAAAGCATGAACAAAGAAGAGGAAGACATAATGGAAAAACAAGGTACACGAACAGCACGATTCGCCATACGATGAAAACACAACAAAACGAATATAACAAGTTGAGACAGTCGAGGAGGAATAGAAGCATGTTTCAAACCGGAGAAAACTTGACAACAGAATGGAGGTTGTGAAACAGAGGAAAAAATTGAGAAGGCAGTCGATAATTAAGAGATCTAGACAATGCTAATGTAATTTGGATGCATAAGATGTAAAAACATTAAGACAGGATGGGCATACGTCTGGTGGAAAATATTAGAAATATGCTCTCCAAACGGAAGAATGAGGATGCGTTGAAGGTTCTGTATGTCAAAGAAAATAACATATGACTGGGTTATCTGTCGACGTGGAAGTTGCGATTCGTTGAATGATCGGCCTCTTCTTCAACCTAAACTCGCAACTTCCAAGTCTCCTTCTTGAGACTGTCCACTTCTCTCTTCAATTGTTCCTTCTCCTTCTTCAGACTGTCCACTTCTCCCTCCAGAAGGTCCTTCGCCTTCTCCTTCTTTCTTAGAGAAGACCGCATCTGCAAATGAATTATGGTTGATTAAATTATTTCTGAGAAAATGGGTTAAAAACCTCATCCAGCTCATTCTCGACTCGGTCGCATCTCTTCCTGGCGCGCCTCTCTCTTTCCATCTCTCTCTCCGCTCCGCGCCAAGCAGCATCAGCGGCGCGATTTGCGTTAGCAAAGCTAAATTCAACAGATCATTCATTTTAGCCTACTTGAAGGAAATTATGACGGTGATAACTTGAGACCTGCTGTTGTTGTAGTTGTTGTTTCGCCGCTTCACATCCTTCTTCGTATGATCGATTCCACATCCATTCTGCTGTAGAACAATTTGCAGTATCGGATTCGGTGCGAACTGGCACGCAAGGTACATCCTGAAAAAATACCAAATCTTCATACAATTATGAGCCAACAGTATAAATATAAAGTGAAGAAAACGTTAAATCAGAAAATCGTAGAATACCAGGGCGAATTTTTCCCGCCAACTGCACATCAACTGGAAGACACAACACACTTGAATTGTTTTCATTCGTGGTGATAATCAGCAATTCAGCCACGACATTGCACTATGAACCAACACATTATGAATTTTTCCTCTGTTCTCACTTTTTTATTAATTAATTTTAAGCAGTTGTACAATACGTGAAGTAAAGCACATCGCACTTTAAGGAGCATCCGAGATGTCTGGCAATGGGAGTCGCGTGAAGGTCGAGCTGAAGTATGCTAGGAATATTTTCTATCAAAAACTGCTTGAATCGTGGAGGAGTGAGCTAGAGGACGGCAATAATTTTCGTTCCGTGCTGTACAATGCGAAGATTGGAATGTCTCAATGTCCCATTGAGGCTGGTGACCCAGAGACTTTACGGAATGTGAAAGGTAATACCAAGTCACATATGATGCTAGTTCTTTTTGCTGTCTGATTTAGGAATTGGCGACAAGATTGCCACCCGATTAGAAGCGTGTTGGGAGTTGTTCTCAACCGAGCACGGCGCCCAGGTCAACTCCGTTTCATACGCACGAAGTGTCATCAATGAAGATCTCTGTCGTCGCATGCTGCGAGATTCTGAGCAGGTTTCACTACTCAAGGACATTCTAAGCTTATTTTGTGACAAGTAATTTTGGTTCTATTTACTTTCTCCCTAGAGGTAAAAAAAATTCGAAGAATATTTTTCAGTAGCATTTGCATGGCGGGATATCTGACACACGAATATCATATTTTAACCTTCACATATTTGTTTTCAAGTTATGGTCGTTATACGGTAGCCTTTAGTAGCCCTTGCTTCTTTAGCCTGTTCGTGGTCGTGGTCGACCCGCCGTGACTGGTGATCCACTGTCCAAGCCGTCTTCCTCCACAGCCGCTGCCAATAAGAGAGCGCATTCAAACAAATCAGACGAAACACAGATCAGTAAGAAGGTTTGTTGGTTTCTTTTCTTGCCATGAAACACTAAATATTAACTTATGGTTAGCCTGTCTTAGGTCAGACAACTGCCCTTCTTTTATTTCTTTTGAGTTTTGTCTAGTTAATTAAATCCAGGTGATTCCCGGAATAAGCGCGGAGTCTGCGTCCCGAATCGTCGAAGTTCTTCCCTCCTTGCGAGCCGCAGCCGACTACTTCAAGGACTCCTCGCACTCTGCCGAGTCTCTCGTCAAAGTTATCCCAGGACTCACTCAGGTTCCAGCTTCCAATTTGGCCAAGTTCTTCGGGAGCTAAGAGTACATTCCATTCTTTTCTTGCTTATTTGTATAATTGCAATATTCTGAAACTCATATAAGCAATCACATATCGAGAGTAATTACGGGTTCCCTTCAGGAGTTACTGTAGACGGGGCTGTTCCATGCAATTTCTCGTAGACAATATCTGTATAAAAAAATGCTATTAATAAAATCCTAGTGTGGTGGCTGTCAACTCGCATTCACAATCCACGCTCATGACACGAACAGAAGAGCATTACTTTTTCGTTCTCAAATGGTGTTGTTTTCTCTCTGATTTTCATCGCTACATCGCTTTCCTAGTTCTCTCTCTCTCTCTCTCTCTCTCTCTCTCTCTCTCGCTCTTACAGCGGACTCAATCCCCCACTTACTCTCGGAGGCTACTCGTTCGCTTGATATCCCAGACTGGCGAACTGATAGAGTGAGAGATATGACTCACATTCAGAGAGATGAGAAGGATCCCAGGGACAGTGATCTGGCCTTCCTCGGAGAAAGGACCATCACTGCTGTTCAATAGCATCACAAGAAGCACTTCTCCATTTTGTCATTGTAAGGAGAGTGTTGTTCTAGTGACAATTTCCTTTTGTTTCTTGAACTGTCTGTAGACGCATTTATTGATAAAATAAGCTTGATAGACTGGATGAACAAAGGGCGACATCTACCAGCATCGATTACTAATCTTCTAGCTGAGAATGTCGTTCAGGTCAACATTTTGAGATTGCGAAAATGAAGAACGGAGATAATAGGAGTAGTTTCAAATCCCAGCTCACCTAATTAGAGGCATTATGCATGCAAATACTAATAAATCACCGGACTTCGTTATCGAAGAATTGCGGAAAGGTTGTCTTGACATCCACAAACGATGTTAGTTGGAAGTTCAACGGCTACAAAATATCCTTCACCAGGATAAAGATAATCGCTACTTTTCGTCACAACTAAACTATAGAATATTACATTAGGTGTACATTATTCCTTCTCAAATAACCAGTGATCGTGAATATAAATGCTAAGCCTCCGCTTTCGTTTCTCCATTGACTTGGCCGTTTGTTCCGTTCGTCTCGACCTTCTCTGCCTTCTCTGCGCTCTCTCTCATTGCCTGCTTCTCTTTCTGCTCGTCTGCCAGCTCCTCCCACTTTACAGCATTATATCTTAATTAAAATTACTTTTATGTATTTCACGTACAAACATTTGTTCCCTTTGCCTGAATCCGAGAATGTCACATAAAGTGAACATTCCAGATTGAAGACGGAGGTAAATGTGAGCGGAATGTGATGGGAGACTGACTCGCATCTCTCCTTGAGTCCCTTAGCCTCAGGGATGATCTTGGAGATGACGTCATAGCAAGGCAAGCAGATTCCACGCATGAAGCCCACCTGAAATGACAGGCATATAAAATAGCGAAAACTGCATGCACCTTCGTTCTCTTTGCGATAAAAACATGCGGTGAATTATGTGATTGTAAGATGACATGTACATATTTATTGCGATTGGCAATGGCCGAGTCTCTCTTCCTCACCTGCATTTGAGGCAGCTCATGAGCCTTCGTCCGGTCCATCATCGGAATCGGATCTCGACCGTTGTTGCGCTCTGCATCACCCTGAAGGAAGGAGAGAGAGTGAGAGAGAGAGAGTGGAGGGCGAGAGAGAGATAATTACAGAAACACATGGAGATAGAAGAGGAAGAAAGAGATAGAGAAATAGAGAAATCTAACCTGTTCGTAGAACTCCTCGAAGATCACCTTGACAGTCTCGGTCTGTACTTGCCAAGGCTTTGCGGAGGCAATCAAGTCGCACCCAGTCATCAGAAGAGCTTGTACGAGCTTTCTGCCAGTGGAAGAATGTGAGGAGAGAGAGGTTGGCAGAAAGAGAGAGAGAGAGAGAGAAACCTATTGTCATCCTGGTTGATGGTGAAGCTGCCTCCTTCAATGAGCGAGGCAAGCCTTGCTCGGTTGGGGAAGAAGAGGGCGAGATCCGTTGCCAGAATGCAGTGCTTGATGAGAGAGAGCGCATCCTTGTACTCCTCCGACGACATTGACTTCAGGATGTTGTGGCCATCCTACACAGAACTCTCGCTCTCTCTTTCACTCTCTCTCTCTCTCTTTCTCTCACTCCTCGCCTGCTGCAGAATGGTGACTGTCTGATTGAAGTGGTGGTGTTCCATGACAGAAGTGGAGTAAATGGCTGCCAGGGGCGTGCTCATTGTCTTCATGTACGCATTGTTCTTGCCGCGGTGGTCCAAGTCGTGGCACAGACACGCTACGTAGAGGGCCAGAGCCTCAACCCCTCCATCTCATTTAAGCATCCTCATCTTTCTCTCTCTCTCTCTCTCTCTCTCTCTCTCTCTCTCTCTCTTTGTTTCATTTTCCCCCTCTCTCTCACTCTGTGTGTGTATATGTTCTGTTTTCCCTCTCTCTCTCTAACTCTTTCTCTCTTTCCCATATCTCTACATTCTCTCCCTCGTTTTCTATCCTTCTCAATCTCCTCCTCTCTCTCCCTCTCACCTCATGTGGCCGGAAGATGTTCGTGTTGGCGAGGAGTACAAACATAGCATGTGCTACGGACCATCCGTGAGCCCAGTTGTGGTATGCCACCCTTCGGTAGTTCTTTCGAACAGTCAGCACAAAGCGAGTCAAGTCGTCCGTGTCGTAGCGGCTACAGTATGCGAGAACTCATTGCGAGACCGAAAGAAGAGAGGCGGACTTACAAATGTTGATGGAAGAGCTCTCGGAACATGTAGACCGCGTAGAGTGGCTTCTCTAGTTCGGAGAGCCGCATGCCATTGAAGTCGAAGCTGAGAATCAGGGATAGCGGACGTTGAATGTTAGGGGGGAGGGGGCGACAACGCACGTTTCGAGTTCTGGGACGCGATTTGTTAGCTCGAGCTTCCTCAGCTTGGCCACTTCATCACGACTGCACACGCTGTGGTAGGCAAGCACTTCCAGAGAGACACGGTACTTCTGAAAGGAAGAAGGAGGGAGTAAGAGAGATCGAGGAGAATAGAGAGAGAGAGAGAGAGAGAGAGAGAAGGATCGGAGAGAAGGAGAAAGATGAAATGTGCCTGTTCGGAGCGCCGAATCTTGTCATACAGCTTGGCGTGGTGGAGGGCGAGTCCGCAGTAGACAGCGAAGACTTCAAAGGCATCCTCGTCTGCCTTCGAGAAGGATCCCGATTGTTTGTTCACCATTTGAACTACTCCGATCACTCTGAAGCATCAATTTCAATGAATACGTTGCTGCCGTCTCTTATGACCATTACAGTTAGACTTTTCTCTCTTTTGTCTCTTGTTCATTCTCTCTCTCTCTCTCTCTCTCTCTCTATCTCTCTATCTCTCTCTCTTTCTCTCTCTCTCTCTCTCTCTCTCTCTCTCTCTCTCTCTTTCTCTCTCTCTCTCTCTCTCTCTCTCTCTTTCTCTCTATCTCTCTCTTTCTCTCTCTCTCTTTCTTTCTATCTCTCTCTTTCTCTTTCTCTCTTTCTCTCTCTCTCTCTCTCTCTCTCTCTCTCTCTCTCCTCGTTCCCCTGACGTATTTCTGATGAGAATAGGCATGCAGAGAATGCTCTTGGTCTGGTAGCCCGTCTTGGAGTCGACATCAGCATTGAATCTCTCGTCATCGTAAGCATTCTCAATGTTGAGTCCCTGGCCAGTGGAAGCGACGTAGCCAGCTATTCCACGGCTCATCGGAAAGCTGCAAAGGACCACTCTTCTTCCATTCTTCCCTCTCTCTCCCTACCGTATCTCCACCTTCCTCTCTTCCCTCTCTCCCTTCCTTATGTCCTTCTCCCACTCTTCCCTCTCTCTCCCTACCGTATCTCCACCTTCCTCTCTTCCCTCTCTCCCTTCCTTATGTCCTTCTCCCACTCTTCCCTCTCTCTCCCTACCGTATCTCCTTGGCTCCATTCATCTTCGCTTGTTCGTCTTCTCCGGTTCCTACGTCGAATATCCTTGCGTACAACTCATTCTTCTTTGAATCGACCAGAAAGAGTGAAGCGCGGTCGGCTGACACAAGCTTTTGAGCAAAGTTCTGGAAAGTGGATTGCTATTTGAGAGTAATGAGTAGATATGTACTATTTGTAACGCAGACTGCAAGAGTGAATGAACTGCAAACTTTGATTCTGTCTTTGTTTCTATTTCCTTCTCTCTTATTCGCTCTCTGTCTTGCTGTCTCTCTCTCTCTCTCCTTTTCATTCTCTCTCATTCGTTCTTCTTCTCGTACTTCCCGTTGCTTTACTTCTCTGCTCTCTTTTTCAGTTTGCGTCAAATGTTTCCTTCCGGAATAAGTCCCTGATCGAATCAGCTAATGGCATGCATGGAATATCATCTCGCAGCCGAATGTTCGCTCACATCCCCAATAAGGCCAAATATCAGCCATAAACTGGCCCTATATGTTTCTCTCTCTTCTTTCTTTCTCTCTCTCTCTCTTTCTCTCTCTCTCTCTCTCTCTCTCTCTCTCTCTCTCTCTCTCTCTCTCTCTGACCGTTCTAACTTTCACTATTTCTCCATCTCATATTCTCATATTCCATCTCCACCTTCTAATCCCTTCATTCTCATGTATCCCTAACTCATTCCCTCCTTTATCCTTTCCCTGAAACCGCACACACATTTGTAATCCCGAAACTGCCTAAGCTCACATATGTGTTTACTCTGCCACCTCACCATGACTTTGAGAATGACGGTATCCATGCTGACGATGTCGTGGAAAATTGATCTGAATAACTATCACTGCACAAAATATATATGGAAAGATATAAGAGGTAGGTAGGAAGAAACGGAAAAGAAAAGAGAGAGGCAGTGTGAGTCGTACTTGGCGACATCCAGCAAGAAGATGTTGAGCTTGCGTTGCCGGACGTAGAGTTCACTCTCTTCTCCTTTCACTTCTAGTTGAGATGACAGCTAAAGACGAGGTCCTCATTCAAAATTTCACTCATTTTAAATGCCACAGATCTTATAAGAGTCAGCTGAATGTTATTTTCACATGCATAACGCCACATTTAATTTTTAACGATAATATGTACAGGTGTACGTACATACCTATGTATCGTACATAAGTACATACAATTTTAGAAGGAAATATGCAATAACGTAGGAAGTGAGTAACAGAGAAATTAGAAGAGGAATTAAATAGAAAGAATGAAATGAGAGCGAGAGGGAGTGGGAAGAAGAAGAAGTTGAGAAGGGAGAGAGAGAGATGATGAGAAAAAGAGAATAGAGCGAGAAATACGAACAGTAGAGAGATGCGGTGCGAAGTCGGATTCGCTCGTCAGTGCGGGAAGAGAAGGAGAAGTGGTGAGGGAGCTGATGGGAGGAAGTCGAAAGCGAGGAGAGGAGAGAGAGGAGGGCCGGTCCAGCAAGCTACACTTCTATTCACGTACACACAATCAACCACATCCACACAGTACAGTTAGTAGGCCAGAACAGAAGAAGAGAGGATTCAACTAATATTAAATCATTTTGATTACAATTATCCATTCAGAATCAACATAAGGGAAAATTTAGTAGATGACATAGAGGAGAAGAAAAGGAGAAATTAAAGAGATTTTAAGAGAGAGAGCGAGAGAGAGAGAGAGAGAGAAAGAGAGAGAGAGAGAAAGAGAGAGAGAGAGAGAGAAGCGAAACGCGCACCTGTGCAAAGTGCACAGCAGAAGCAGCCCAAGTCGAGACAATGTTCAGCATTTGTCGTTCTCTCTCTGACACCGAACAGTGGAAATCGACTTCGCCTTAAATGAATTATTTTCTTTAATTATTCAGCAGTGAATAAGTTTCCCAACCTAATGAAATTCATTCATCACAACAATCCCTCGCCATAATATTCCAATCGTATGTACATATGTATATAGTATTGCTTTCTTTCCACCAGATTGAACTTGCCGAGAGTGTTGCCTGCGCAGTCGACCAGTTTTTGCACAAAATTTGGCTGTCGCCGCGATCTCTTCAGCTGAAATGATCATTATAATCTAAGTGAATGATTCAGAGCGAAATAAAGGAAGATGAGTAAATGAGAGCTGCACTGACCTTCTTGAGCTTGAGCTGGGAATCGGCTGTCCGGTAGATCAGGAAAGGACCCTCTTCATTCTCAATGATGACGTCATAGAGATCAGTCTGCATGATCTGGCCCATGCAGCTGCCCACTTCAAACACCATTCGTACCTGGGCAGAGGGAGAGAGAAAGTGAGAGAGAGAGAGAGAAATCATACAATTATCACGATTCAATTGGCTTCTGCCTTTCAGCGTTACAGTACAAAGATAACACACACTGAAAAAAATATTCGTGAAAAAATAATAGGCCATATTCGTAAAATGTTTCGCGCTCGAAAAGCCGCTCGAAGAATTTTGCGAATATTTACTTAGTCTTTTCGGCAGATCACAAAATTCAAATGAAGTGTCCAACGAAAAAAACAATAATGCTGACAAGTTGATCTCCTTGATCATTAATCAGCCGCCGGCGAGAGCCCAAATCCGACTTCTATAACAAATGAATTATGAAACGTTTCATGGACAGTTAATTTTTCATCGAAAATTTGAAAATAAAATATCGATTAAAAACAGGCAATAATATTGAGCATGACAGGACAAAAAAAGGTAATGATTTGAGAGGAGAACCGTCCACGTCTGGTTGGGGTTCAGAGGCTTCGAAGAGGATCTTCGCTGACGCGCGTTCCTCTTCGTTGTCCAGTGCTCGAACACCTCCAACACATTCCTTCTTCTTCATTCCGCTCTCAGAGCGCATACATCATTACTATTATGATAGTCATATGTATTTTCCCCATTCTTTTCATTCTTGGTCATTTACATTCACATGTATCTTAGAAGAATTGAAGTAAATATGAATGCGAAAGATGGGCACACTTCTTTTGAGACTGCCTGTCCCGTGACGAATGATTCCAGGAACCTTGGATGTGACTTGAGAAAGACCTCAACGCGCTCTTCGGTGAGCTCGATCGGTCCTGGCATCTCTTCTTTCTCTCTTTCTCCCTCTCCCTCTTTCTGCCTTTCTTTCACTCAATCGCTCTCACTCCTCTTCTCCTACAGCTGCTAAGTGTCTCGGAGCTAGGTTAATACCTAAAATGAAGAATGGATGGTGATAATTCGTATATAGATTGAACAAGATTTTCTAACTGAAATGGAGCAAATGGGGGGATATTTCCGGACATAAAATGATGTTAAAAAAAAAAGAAAACGCGAAAGTAAGGGAACGCGCGAGGGTGGTAGAACGAAGGATGTGAAAAGGGAAGAGAGTCGGAGAGATGGAAAGATAGATGGGGGATGACAGCGATAGCTTCTCTGAGGATGGCACCCTTTCGGCCGTTGCCATGGAACTTGAAGTGTTAACGAGAAAGAAATAACAGGAAATATGCAAACAGGCAATGGAATCTGAAGAGTAAGCGGGAGATAGAGAGAGAGAGAGAGAGAGAGAATGAAAGAGTGGATATGAGAAAAATTTAAGATAGTGATGTTTATGACGTTCTGGGGTTAAAAAAAAGAACTTTTCAGTATTCTGTTGTTATAAGATGTTTTAGATATCGTTCGAATGCAAGGAGGGCTTCGAAGCAAAGATCTTTCTCAGTTTAAGTCTGAGTAACAAATCTGCAAGCAACAGCAATTGGAACACTAGACGTGGAAATTCAACAAAAGGAGCATATCACGGAAGCTTCTCCGCTACAGTAGCTGGGCATCTCTGAGAGGATGAGTGGAATAGTACCAAAGCAATCTCCGAGATGCACTGCCACCACGCAGCTTCGCCTGTTTTCCACCGCCAGTCGAGATGGCTGATCCCAGGCTCAGAGGATATATAGCAGAGGAGAGAGGGAGATTCCTCTCTCTCTCTCTCTCTCTCTCTCCAACTGCGCAGGGGCAGTTGGAGAGAGAGGGACAGAGAGAGAGAGAGAGAGAGAGAGAGAGAGAGAGAGAGAGAAAGAGAGAGAGAGAGAGAGAGAGAGAGAAAGAAAGAAAGAGAGAGAGAGAGAGAGAGAGAGAGGAATAACGAGAGAGAGAGAGAGATAGAGAGAGAGCGAAGGAAGGCAGTGACCAGGAGAAAGAGAGAAGGGAGGGAGGGAAGGGGAGATAGAGGAAAGAGACGGAGACGGAGAGAGCAGGCAGAGCTAGAGAGAGATAGAGAGAGAGAGAGATAGAGAGAGAGAGAAAGAGAAAGAAAGAGAGAAACGGAGAGAGAGAAGATGTATAAGAGAGGGCAATCTGGCATTTAACTTCGAGACATCGTAAGAGAAAGCATCCCGGGATAGGAGCTTCATTAAGCCGGAGGCAGTGAGTCTGCTAAACTCCAGTCGTCTCACACTACTCATCATCTCATCCTCTCTCTCATCCCTGTTCTGTTCTCTCATCTTCCAATCACTTACTTTTCTATGAGAAAAAACCACGGCAGTTTCCCCCCATACAAAATAACGGACATACTTTATTTGAACTCCAAACAGAAATATATACATGTGCTTGAGAGAGAAAAAAATACATATGGAGGTTATTTACTGTGAATAACTACAAAGAGGAATATGAGACAACATGAACTACGGAAACTGCGGGTAAGCACAGAAAAATGGGAGTTGAGACTCTGAATTAGAACTGGGAAACAAAAAGACAGAGGGCGAGGGGGGGAGGGAGAGAGAGAGAGAGAGAGAGAATGAAGGAGAAGAGAGAGAGAGAGAGAGAGAGAGAATGAAGGAGAAGAGAGAGAGAGAGAGAGAGAGAATGAAGGAGAAGAGAGAGAGAGAGAGAGAGAGAGAGAGAGAGAAGAGAGTGAGTGAAGGCTGAAAGAGTTACAGGCAGTGCTTAGTCATCATGACGGCGACGGTCGCGTTTCTCGGAGAGAAGAATGAGAAGAGAGCGGAAGACCTGGACGAAGTCGATGAAGAGTTCCACTGCGTGCCACACAAAGTCATCGTCTCCACGGCGGTTCTTAACCGGCACATTTATTATTACAATTTACTACACAACAGTTTTGTTCCTTGTAAAAAAAGGTTTTTTTGTAAAAAGTAAAAAGTAGTAACAAACCTTCTCGACAATGAGTTGAGTGTCGTAAAGGATGAAGCCACAAGAGATGGCAAGGCTGGCGATGAGAATGAAGGAGACCGGCACCAACCAGCGGAAGAAGACCGTGAACAGAAGAAGGGACATCGATGCTGATGCCAGGGATCCTGTCAAATAATTCTATTTTATCCCCGATATTTTGTGTAAAACGGAGCGTATTCAACTATTTTTAACCTACCATTAGGCTTATGATAATCCAGAACAATGTACTTCGGAAAAAAAAGTATGACGAATAAAATGAAATAAGATACCGCCGAGATAGAGGAACTTGGTGGAAGGCGCGTGGAGAGAAGCCATGGAGAAGCAGCCGAAGACGATGACTGTGGAGAAGAGGGCAGTCGTGACGATGGAAGGGTCGATGGCTATGGCCATCTCCAGAAGAGGGCCCAGCGACACTCCTCAAGCACTTGCAGTCACAACTGGGCAATCTTTTCATATCGTAAAAACCGGCGAATGGAGCACAGCCGGGCACCTTTTTTTAAGAAAGCAAATTTTTTTTACGATTGTAGCGTTGATAAACAAACGACTAAGCAGACATATATTTTGTATAGTTACAATCTACAGTTAGTGTTCCAAAAAATATGACTTTTTGCTTCAGAGCATGATATGTTCAGATTAACTTTATTTCATCACAACTTGCATTGGTCTATCAGTACAAAAAAATATGACCAGAATAAGAAACGTGAAAAATGAAAAAAAGTCTTAAACTTTTGCTCATTTTGGATGAATAGTACTGTACCTGATGTGAAGCAGAAGCCCACGAAGTAGGCAAGACGGCGTTTGCCATTCTCAACAGTGGCCGGAGTCGCAATCAGTGCCATCATCAGGCCAAACGACACTGCAAATCAGCCAAGCGTTCTCATGAACCTCACGATATCTTCTCAACATTGTTCCTTTACATATAAACAAATAGACGAAAGGAAAATATATATAGTTCCTGCAGGTCTGTCGTAACACCTAAAACGACAAGAAATCGAACCAAGCGAAAGGAGGAATCCAGCACGGAGCAAGTCGGTGAAGAGATGGACGGCGCCCCCAACGGCCGCGACTCCCAGACCGGCCGCCAGTGTTCCGTACACGGCGAAGAGATGCTGCTGCACCGGCTTCTCCCTGACAACAACACCTTCCAATATACTCACGATTAAAGAATAACTTTTCTTCAACGGGCAAATGACAATAAAACTCACAGCTTGTCATTGAGAGCGGAGAAGATCCGCTCAAAGTTATGGAGAAAGTTTGTTGGGGTGTTCGCGAATCGAGTCGTCATTATGTTTCTGAAAATAACAGGAGATTGTAAGAAACGACAACAAAGAAATATCTCCAACGAACATCAAGCAAATTTGGGCAAATAACAAAGCAAAGCTTATTTACGTGATATGATATGGATTTCCACTACGAATGGTCAGCACTCTGCATAGGAAAATATCTAGAACATTTGCGTCAGAAAATCGACAGTGCCGCTAAGAGCGAGCAATCGATAAAACCCAAACCCATCATGCGAGCGAATAAAAATCTCAACTACAAATAAGATATCATTCTTGGGTATTACAAAGAAAGGCAAGACGAAAAAATCAATTGGAGGAGAAGAGGAATGCAGCGCAATGGGTTGCTGGGGCGATTATGGCAACGTGACCCGCAATGACCGAGAGAATTCCAGAGCCGAACAGCGATGCTCTCATTTCGACATGCATCTCTTACTGCTTTCATTTTTCTATCTCTCTCGCTCTCTCCCTCCCTCATTACCAAGCCAAAACCTCCACAAGTGATAAAACGCACAGGCGTCAGTGAGATAAGTCTTATCATAAGACACACTGAATCAGCGCATTCAAACACAACAAAATCTATCTTTTTTATGTAGCCAATTTAGAATAGCGCTAATATTATCAAGACGAATGTCCCGCTCTCAGCTGGCAGAGTTACATTAGCTACGGCAATATCATGGTGTCCAATTCAAGAAACAGTCAGCGCTCGGCAAGATGAAAAACAACAACTGCAAATCCACGGGGAGTTGGTGGGACCACTCGAGTGAGGCTCCAGGCGACGTTTCATAAAAGTCGGCACTTCTGTAGCGGACACCGGAAGGGGGGTGGTTTTGGGAATAAAAGGCAAATTAATTCTACCGTAATCAATGCAATCTATAAGGGTTTTCCATTCGGGACAACTTTTTACATTACTCTGCGCCGATACTCTGTGGAGTTTTTAAGAGAGCCTGTCAGTATCGTTCGATCAAGGCCTGCCCTAGGAATTTTTTTTCGAATTTCTTCACCAAAACTGATTACAGTATACAACTCGACGTGGTGAATAAAATAGGCTATATTTCAAAGTTGAAAAAATTTTCCGCGCGAGACCCAGTACAGTAATCTTCTAAATTACATTGGTCATAAGTCGCTTCAAACTTATTATTAGACAACCATCGAGGTACCATTCGATAGCTGATTGAACGGGCTTTAATTGTGATCTTGGAAGATATTTTCGTAAAATTTGAATTTGGCCCTAAAACACGGCCCTAAACATTTTCAAAGGTGGTTTTTACCGAAATTAAGTATTTTATGTTCATTCCGCGACAACCGCTCCTGGATAGGCTTAAAGTACGTAAAATTTGCTACAACATATATCTCTTTCAAAAGAATTCAAGGTCTCGCTCCTAGGTTCCCAAACGCTTGAACATGATCCAGTCCTTAAAGTACGTGAAATTACATTGGTCATAAGTCGCTTCAAACTTATTATTAGACAACCATCGAGGTACCATTCGATAGCTGATTGAACGGGCTTTAATTGTGATCTTGGAAGATATTTTCGTAAAATTTGAATTTGGCCCTAAAACACGGCCCTAAACATTTTCAAAGGTGGTTTTTACCGAAATTAAGTATTTTATGTTCATTCCGCGACAACCGCTCCTGGATAGGCTTAAAGTACGTAAAATTTGCTACAACATATATCTCTTTCAAAAGAATTCAAGGTCTCGCTCCTAGGTTCCCAAACGCTTGAACATGATCCAGTCCTTAAAGTACGTGAAATTACATTGGTCATAAGTCGCTTCAAACTTATTATTAGACAACCATCGAGGTACCATTCTATAGCTGATTGAACGGGCTTTAATTGTGATCTTGGAAGATATTTTCGTAAAATTTGAATTTGGCCCTAAAACACGGCCCTAAACATTTTCAAAGGTGGTTTTTACCGAAATTAAGTATTTTATGTTCATTCCGCGACAACCGCTCCTGGATAGGCTTAAAGTACGTAAAATTTGCTACAACATATATCTCTTTCAAAAGAATTCAAGGTCTCGCTCCTAGGTTCCCAAACGCTTGAACATGATCCAGTCCTTAAAGTACGTGAAATTACATTGGTCATAAGTCGCTTCAAACTTATTATTAGACAACCATCAAAGTACCATTGGAAAGCTGATTGAACGGGCTTTAATCTTGATCTTGGAAGATATTTTCGTAAAATTTGATTTTGGCCCTAAAACACGGCCCTAAACATTTTCAAAGGTGGTTTTTACCGAAATTAAGTATTTTATGTTCATTCCGCGACAACCGCTTCTGGATAGCTTTAAAGTACGTGAAATTTGCTACAACATATATCTCTTTCAAAAGAATTAAAGGTCTCGCTCCTAGGTTCCCAAACGCTTGAACATGATCCAGTCCTTAAAGTACGTGAAATTACATTGGTCATAAGTCGCTTCAAACTTATTATTAGACAACCATCAAAGTACCATTGGAAAGCTGATTGAACGGGCTTTAATCTTGATCTTGGAAGATATTTTCGTAAAATTTGATTTTGGCCCTAAAATACGGCCCTAAACATTTTCGACGGCGGTTTTTGCCGAAATTGAGTATTTTATGTTCATTTCGCTACAACCGCTCCTGGATAGGCTTAAAGTACGTAAAATTTGCTACAACATATATCTCTTTCAAAAGAATTCAAGGTCTCGCTCCTAGGTTCCCAAACGCTTGAACATGATCCAGTGTAAACTAAAGGCCCCAGTGAATCCTCCAAATTATCAGTTTTTAGGTTCAAATTTTTGACGGCTTCAGAGAAGAAGCATTTCAGTTGACTCCTAATCGAATGAGGATTAATTTTCATCCGGAATACCATTTTCAAAAAATTCCATTTCAGCAATAAAATCAACTTTTGCATATTCTGAAAGCACTTGAAATTTGCTACAACATATGTTTCTTTCAAAAGGTATGACAGGTCTCGCACATATGTTCCCAGACGCCTGAACATGAACTAGTGACCGCCAATTGGCTTTGGCATTGAACGGCGAAGAGGTCTTTATTCGGAGTTTTGACTTGATTTTGGTGTGCTCAACGTACGTTGCAGATTTGATACCAATATGTGAATACATAAAATACTCAATTTCGGCAAAAACCGCCGTCGAAAATGTTTAGGGCCGTATTTTAGGGCCAAAATCAAATTTTACGAAAATATCTTCCAAGATCAAGATTAAAGCCCGTTCAATCAGCTTTCCAATGGTACTTTGATGGTTGTCTAATAATAAGTTTGAAGCGACTTATGACCAATGTAATTTCACGTACTTTAAGGACTGGATCATGTTCAAGCGTTTGGGAACCTAGGAGCGAGACCTTTAATTCTTTTGAAAGAGATATATGTTGTAGCAAATTTCACGTACTTTAAAGCTATCCAGAAGCGGTTGTCGCGGAATGAACATAAAATACTTAATTTCGGTGAAAACCACCTTTGAAAATGTTTAGGGCCGTGTTTTAGGGCCAAAATCAAATTTTACGAAAATATCTTACAAGATCAAGATTAAAGCCCGTTCAATCAGCTTTCCAATGGTACTTTGATGGTTGTCTAATAATAAGTTTGAAGCGACTTATGACCAATGTAATTTCACGTACTTTAAGGACTGGATCATGTTCAAGCGTTTGGGAACCTAGGAGCGAGACCTTTAATTCTTTTGAAAGAGATATATGTTGTAGCAAATTTCACGTACTTTAAAGCTATCCAGAAGCGGTTGTCGCGGAATGAACATAAAATACTTAATTTCGGTAAAAACCACCTTTGAAAATGTTTAGGGCCGTGTTTTAGGGCTAAATTCAAATTTTACGAAAATATCTTCCAAGATCAAAATTAAAGCCCGTTCAATCAGCTATCGAATGGTACCTCGATGGTTGTCTAATAATAAGTTTGAAGCGACTTATGACCAATGTAATTTATAAGATTACTGTACTGGGTCTCGCGCGGAAAATTTTTTTCAACTTTGAAATATAGCCTATTTTGTTCACCACGTCGAGTTGTATACTGTAGTCAGTTTTTGTGAAGAAATTCGAAAAAAAAATTCCTAGGGCAGGTCATAATAGAGCTCTGCTCGAGTCTTACTGACATCCTCTCTTAATTTGAAATCCGCAATATTTTGGGACTTTCTGTTCGAGTGCTCAGAATATGACCTGACATTCCCATGTTGACCTCCCGAACTAGTGGGCGGTGAACATTTTTTGAGTCCCACGATTCAGTGCAAGGCGAGTGGGCGAAAATGCATTGACTGAATCCCCGTGCAAATCAACAAGCAGCTGTGCTAATTAATCGGCAAGAATAAAGACTAATCAAAATGACGTCAAAGTACAACGGACTTCTTCACTGGGCAACTAACATTTTACAGGACATACTCTGGTAAAAAGCGAATGGCCAATTCCCCGCGCGGTAATGGTGAACTGGTGCAAAATTGCTAATATTTCGCGGAAATGGTCGAGCATCGGTAAACTAGTAGACTTGCACCATTAGCTGGCCATTACTTGGGCTTTTATTGGTCATTATAAATTTGAATAGTCTTGGATGGAATATCAGCATTCTGTAATTATTTCTTTTAGCGGGATATTTAATTTGTATTTAAATGCACTGTTGTCATATCTTGAGCTTTAGGCTTGAAAGTTGTACAACCTTGATTAAATGTTTACTGCTTTTCCTTAATGTAGTTTGTTGATTTCAGAGTCGTTCTTGAAGTGTTTGATCGAGTTTGGGTGCTATGTTACTTGGGGGGGCCAGTATACTTTTTTTTTCCTTTTCGCTCAAATCGTGCACAGGGGGGTTCTCGAGCATGGGGAACACGAATATTACGTTTGTTTTGCGCTTGCATGCAGTTTAACAAAGTTACCGTACTTAACTAGTAAAAGCCTCTCACGTGTTTGCACTGTGTTTTGCGCGTTAAGACCATGACCATGCCGGACAAGAGTGACAACGACATAAATATATTTACAACATGCTTCCATTAACACATAAAACGCATTGCTTCTAATTATTATTACAATATTTACAAATTTGAGAGTGAGAGAGGAATGAGAGCGCGCTTATGTAAGTGGGTAACGCTTTGCGATCTCTCGCCACAACTCATAGAGTAAGTCCTCGCTATTCTTTTCCCACTTCCAAAGGATCTCCATGAAGTGGTCGGCCCACTGTTCGCCCTTCAATCCATTGCGAGTGCGGAGCTTCCTCTTGAACTGGCTCCACAAGCACTCGATGCGTTGCGTGTGGACACCGGCACAGGGTTCACAAAATTGACACTGTGGTTCACCGTGCGGTAGGTGTATCCGAGATTGCCAAGGTTGGCATAACCAGCCCATTGGTCCGTGAGGAGAATCCCACCGGGGGCAACGTGTCTCTGAATGATCGCCTGAAGGGTGGCCGCGTTGCGTCGGCCTGTGATCTCAAAGAAGGCCATGCGAGTGCCGTCTTGGATGCCTCCGACCAGCCAATCCTTGCGGACAAGGCGCCCCTGGTTAAACTTGCGACGGACGACACATGTTTCGTCAAGCTGCACTACCGTACCCGGACCCCCCGCTCGACATGAACGCAAGTTCAGGCCATGACGAGAAGAGATTAAAGTCGCGGAGGGAGAGCATATGCGCTTGGGCATTCATATTTGCCGTAAAAACGGAATAACTGAACGGGTCCCACTTCCGGGGCGCTTATATACCTCTTACTAGCGAGGGATGGGTGGTAGAGCAATGAGTAACTTAGAGAGTGAGTGGCCTCTGCCGGGATGATCTACGCCATCGGTTATGAGGGAGAGGCAACACGAATTGCTATCTACCAACACACTGACTCACAGAGTCAAAAGATCAGACAACATGTATAACATACATGATCTACCTAACACCTCTAATGTACGGTAACTTTTTTTATACGCATAGGAGTACAAAACAAACGTGATATTCGTGTTCCCCATGCTCGAGAACCCCCCTGTGCACGATTTGAGCGAAAAGGAAAAAAAAAGTATACTGCCCCCCCCAAGTAACATAGCACCCGAGTTTGTTCCCGAAATAGTACCGTTTGTTCGACCGAGGAGTCTAGTTATGTCTTCGGAAAGGTTCGGTATTGTATCACTTTTAAGGCAAATGTTTCGAGGCGAATTGTCTTAATATTAATTGTTGTCTTTCAGGGCCTTCTAAATGTTAATTTTTTCTCTACAATTTCCGGAATACGCATTGAAAGGTATGATATCGACACTTCACTTATTTCGTGGACTTTCAAATATTCTTTTACCATTTTAGATTAAGGTCTTTTGCTCATCGATTAGAGGAGAAATAAAGAAATGTAAGTTATAGCTGGCTTTGCCGCAAAGTTGGATGATGTGGTGCTACCATTCAGGTCTGAATTTCGGCCACGTTTGTACGCCTCGCCGCTCTTGTCAATTAGAAGGCAATCGCGCGATAATTTGAGTGCCATTGCAGAAGAGCAACGTGCAGGTTCTTATTTTGATTAGTCATGGCTAACTTATATAGTTTGTGCTAGAATGACAGTTTTTGTGGAGTACTTGTTGCAATTCCAGTATCCACTATTGCTGACGCTGATCTCGAAGATGAGGAAGAAGAAGAGGTGCTGGAGTTCGAAGATGCCCTGTCTTTTAAATCCATACTAAGACTAGAATCCCCGCCCATTTCCCATTATTTAGAATGTCCTTGACGTTGTTAATGCTTCCATACTAGTATTTGTTCACTGTTTGTGTAGCACACTTTAAGTTGTTAACCATGCCACTTTCTTGTCTTCGTTATCGCTCACTTTCTCGTTGCCGTTCGGTTTCTCGTTATCTCCTCTAATGGTATGCTTTTTTCCTTGGTAAATGTCTTAATTTTTCGTCACATCTGTGGAAGTGAATAAAAGGCCCAGGAATATTTTCGGTGTGGTTCACACCAAACAACAGTACGCCATTTAATGGCAAAGAAATGGAATGTAATAATTAAATCGCAGAAAATTTTTTTTAGTTTGGTGCACACCACCCTACAGTACTCCATTTAATGGCACAAAAATGCTGTGGGAAGTGCCAGTTAAGTTTGCAGTATATGCGTGTTAAAGCCACTGTATTGAAAGGTTAATGCGGAGAAATTGGTTTAATGGTTGACTATGACTGCATAATTGGTGAAACGCGTATCGGTAAACTAACATGTTTGCACGGTAATTCCTCGCCATTACTGAACCATTTATTTGCCATTCGCTTTTTACCAGAGTACGCAAACAATTTGTATTTTACACTCAACTATTTCTCGTCGCACGCCACTATTTCATTAATCTTGGAAAGCACTCTGGTAAGCGAAAGATGTTTTGTAGCTCAATCTAAAAGTTAGTTTTTTTAAAGCACCCGACTTGTCCTCATAATAGAGGTCTTAGACCATGAGGACGGACTGTCCTGCTCCACTTCTCCCCTCCCAATTCAATGCCATATATGAGAGAGAGAGAGAGAGAGAGAGAGAGAGAGAGAGAGATTGAAACAGAGAGGAGGGGAGAGAGAAGCAGAGATGGAAAGGAGAGGGAAGAGAATGAGAGAAGAGAGATAAAGAGAGAGAGAGAGAGAGACGGGTTCTCATTGAATGTTGTATATTTTCAGCTAAACTGCTATCTGAGCTCATAATTTCTTCCAGTATAGGAAAAAGTGTTATTTTGACTATAAAATTTCCAAACTCCACAGAAATTCAATAGGATTTTACTAAACAGAATTCTGAAATAGCACCTTCTCACTGATTCCACAACTCTGTATGTCAATATCGATCCGAAAATACAAAGTTAGATGTATGGAATGTAATGTGAAAGAGTGAGGAATTCAACTTGGACAATTGAGTGTTCAATTATTGGGCAGTTAATTATTTACACGCCACACGACACACGCCGCACGCCATTAAAAAGTGATTTATTGCACGCCACACGCCACCATTTGTGATTTTTTACACGCCGCACGCCATTTTTTTACTTTTTTACACACCGCACGCAATTGATCGGTATTTTTTGCACGCCACACGCCAATTTTTTTCTAAGACTATTTCTTTCCTGTAGTGTTCAGTCAGTAGTTTTTTAGTCATGTCTTCTCCATTCTACGTGTAATAAACAGTGCCAAAAGAACCTTTATAAATGAACAATCAATCAGCTTACATCTGAGATGCAACAGATGGGAAATTTGGAAATGTAGATTAACGGAAAGAACTTCTCATAGAAGGAACAGTCAATTAGCACACCAGCACGAGATCCTCAGCACTCCCATCGCAGGCGGTAGACGGAAGAGCAATGCCGCATCCGACGCAAGTGTCCTTTCGTACGACAGTCAGTGGCCAGCGTTCTAAAATAATAACACCCTTGTTATTTTAAAGTAAGACAACTTGAAAAAAAGGTAACCGGATCGCAAGGCAATGACGAAGAGATTGTTGTTATGATGCGGCTCCGTGAATGGAAGAGAATGAGGCGAGGCATGAAATTGTGCCAACTGAGATGCGGTGGGAAGAACGGCCGCGTGTGAAGCTCGAAGCTGCAATTCACCGCCATTCTTACGATTAGTGCAATTCATCTTTCCTAACCTGTGTTTCTTCATTTCCTGTTCCCCTGGCGTTCTAGATTCCAGCAAGCGGTCTCCGCGAAATTGTCGCCGATTGAATTCCCCTTCTTCTTTTGATCACGCCGAGAGATTCGGGAGAGGCGTACGAGTGCTCGTCAGAAACGTCAACAAGGGCTGCGTTCTCATCAACTTCCTCTTCATTCAAGACCTATAATCGACTTCAAATAGGTTTCCCTCATGTATGGTAAGGAAAAAACACACACACACCTCCAGGACGGCAGCTGACAGCTCAGCATCCACATCTACACTGTCCTCGGATATGTCAACAAGGGAGACGGCGTCTTCATCAACCTCTGGAGATCGATTGCGGGCTTCTTGAGTGGACAAGGTATTGTACCGACTGTAAATATACAAACAACTCCCTTTATATATACAATCAGTCTTACCTCGGAACGATGGCATCAACAACTCTTCTATAGTTCTTTGTAGTCTCCATATTGCCACGCCTCCGTGTCCCGGGCTTCTTGCCAGTGCCTTTAGCAACACAGGAATCAAGGAATTTGCCGCCATCAAGTGAAGAAATCTGCTGGCGTACGATCTCTAGTGCCGAGTCACGAATCCCATCGTTTAGAGAGAGACGAAAAGCAAGCCTGTTACAAAAATAGGCTATCTGTGAAGGATGGAGATTTTCATACGTACCTGTGAACACACACCGGCAAGGCCTGCCTTTTCTGGCATTCATGGTGACTGCACCTTCGAGATGCTGCTGCCTCCGCCTCTGAGTCATCGAGTGCAGTGAAGCGCTTATTCACCTCGACAAAGCACCTAGGGAAACAAATTCATATTTTAAATCACATGCAACAGTGGGACCAACCGATCGGAGTTACTCTTCTTCACAAGGGAGCACCGATCATCGATTGCCTGCACCGTATACTCTGTGGCCATCTTGACAAAGCTTCTCCTAGCGTCGTTATCTGCAGAGAATAAATGAATAATGACGCAATGATAAATTATTCTCACCTCCCCTTCCTGCCAGCAACTCAACAGGGATGAAAATGGAGTCATCATTGGAATCGACGACGCTGTCCAGCCCATATGCCTTGGCAATTCGCTTCCGTTCCTCATGGCTAGCCGTTGTCCATTCTGCTAGACATCGTGGTGCAGGGTTCAGCTTGTAGCTTCCGCGATCGAAGAGAGCACTTCTTCCAACTCCTAAACAAGTATCTCGCCAACCAATCATATTGTTAAAGCTACCGTTCTACCAACCCAAGAACTCCTCTTCCATATTCTTGATGAATGCATGAACTGGAGCGTCCTTGTGGTTGTTCATCCTCTTCAGCTGCTTATTCAATCCCTCTTCGGGATTAGTTGTGCAAAGAGTGGCGCCCCATCCGGCCATGATTCGTGTTCGTAGACTGCAGCGTGTCCAGAGCACAGACTTGTAACGTGGAACGTATAGCTAACTAACATAAACTTGTACAAACCAGTCATTGGCTGCTTGCGACCGTGTCTGCAGAGCAGTTTGCAGGGCTTCTTCAAACTTCTTCTCATCCAGATGATCAATGATGGCGGCCAGCTTCAGCGATTGATTGTCAGTCCCGAATATGACCTAGGTGATCATCTATTTTAAATACAGTATCCAAAAGTAATGCTTACGTGTACGAGTTCCTTTCCATCTTCCGGCGCCGCTGCCACTAGCAGGTTTGACAAGTGCACACAGCACGCCATACGAACGGCATGTGAGAAGAGCGGAGTTTTCATGATTTCGTCGAATCCTCGCTCGTTGTCCGTAATAAAGGCAGGAATTCGCCTGTTACCGTATCCCTTCTTCTCGAATTCGTCGTACAACATCAGCCTAAACAGCAATTAGATTGAACTTTTCAAAACATGATTCGTTTCAAGAATATACCCCATCTTCCTGTAATCGGCACCAGTTCTTCTTCTAGACAACATGAGACAGGCGGTGAGAAAAGCATCCTTCGAGGAAGCGCGAGACCTAAGTAAACACTGGATGAAGAGCCAAAAGCAAAATGCCTAACTTGAATCGTTTGTCGTAAAAGCCGACGGCCGTAACAACGAAATTGCCGACAAGGTTGAATGTGCCATCAGCCATAACAGCGGATGACACACGTCGAAGCATGGCCGCGTCCACCTCGGTCGTAACACTCAGTCGCCTGCGCGTGCGTTCCAAGTGAGTCTTCAGCTGATCTTCTGTTGGGAGTGCGCGAGCAAACATCTGAATAAACGTAATCTTATCAGCACAACACTCAAACTACTTAATAAGTATACCTCGATCTGCCACTCGTGTGCTAACAGCAAATGGTGGTCTCCATTCGAATGCCAGTCACCAACAACATAGTAGCCTAAACATATTACATGCCCATTGTTCCATGATAAATATTGAAAAAAGTTCAATCTAACCAGCATCAATGAGATGCGTGAGCTCGCCGTAATTTGTCGCAGCTTTTCTTCCGGACAATGACTTCCGCCGGTCGACAGTTTGAAGAATATTCCTCACCGAATTCTGCTTGATGGAAGGAATTTGAGTCAGGATTGCACGTGCACCGCCTCCTTCCCGAACGATGGCTTTGGCGCGCTCTCGTTCAGATACAGTAGTCCTCTATTAAATGAACAACTGATAATTTCATTTTTATATTTCATGTAAGAAAAACCTTTCCAAACTGTCGAATATCGAAGAGTTCGTCCGTAGCACATTCAAACGAATACGAAACAGCTGCATAAGACGAAGAGGGAAGTCCATCAATCATGAGAAGATGAACCTATATCACAAATTATCAGAATTGTAGCAGGAGATTAAAGACATGCCTGCTTGATTATATGGTTTAATGTCCCATGTCGGCAGTAGTACTGATTCAGATACAGTTCGCCACGATTTGGTTTCTTATTATGACGATACCTTGCAACACTTCCATCCTCGAAAACTTCGTAATCATTCGTTTTGGGACGGGCTGTAAGTAAGTGAAATTGAAAGTGTGGCGGAGTGAAAGAAAATTAATATAACTCACATCCACTTCCTTTTGGTGACCACGGCGAGAGCGCATCCTTGAAAATATCAGCATATTCCGTCTCACTGATATCGCAAACGAAGGTAACAGCACAAGCTTCTCGAGTCAATGGCGGGAACGACGGAACACCAGTCGTGGTATACTCAGGACTAAAGAAAATAAAGCAAGAATACATGGAGTAAACAATAAGGGTTATGGATTCACTAACGGATGCAGGAGCAGCTCAATTACATCCGACGCAGTCACATTGGTACTGCAATGCCGGAGGTACTTGCCCCCTCCTCGTGCCTCCTAAAATGAAAAGCTTAATAAAATTGTGCTTCGTATCATTGAAAATCTCTTACTCCAACTTCCATCTCGTCACAAAGCGCCTCTTCGCCCATTCTTCCATCGTCATCTTCCTCTGACATCGTGTGCGTAGACTATCACCTGAAACACTTTGCTCGTTGCATCTGAATGGTTACTAGACGTACAGCAACAAGTAATGCTAAAATAGCAGAAAATATGACTATAAAACTATTGAACGCGCTAGAAAAAAATTGGCGTGTGGCGTGCAAAAAATACCGACCAATTGTGTGCGGCGTGTAAAAAAGTAAAAAATGGCGTGCGGCGTGTAAATAATCACAAATGGTGGCGTGTGGCGTGTGTTTAGTCCTTGTCGGCTGGTCCACTCTTGACCGATGCCGTCCCAGAGACTGTAATGACTGTCTGAGCTGCCTCTTTCCTTTCTTCCCCGTTCACTACACATCCACTCTAACACTCTCTTTCTCTCCCTCTCTCGCATGATCACGTCTCTCTAGCTAAACGCGGATAGAGGCGGATAGGTGCAGTGGGACTGAAAGAGACGAGTGAGAGAGCGAGAGAGAGAGAGAGAGAGAGAGAGAGAGAGAGAGTAGACTATGGATGAGGAGCGAGAAAGATCATTTGATGTGAGTGGCTGAGAACAGCCGACCTCTAGCGGAGTTTGCCCTTCCAAGCCCCCTTTCTTATTTCAGTCTTCTCTCCTTTAATTCCTGGTTCCAATCAGTTAGCAAAATTCTCGAGCCATTTACTTTGATTGTGAAAATTGGTGCATCTCAGCCATTTCAATGACTGACTGCTTTCTCGTTAGTAATCACAAGACATGCATCTCCTGCCTTGCTTGGAAGATGAATAACATGTCGGGGCAAGAAGTGCAGGCGACGAGTCTAAGACTGTCTCTTCCCCTCCCCTCCCTCCCTTCTTCCTCTCTCCATGCCGCGTGAAAACCCTCATCTATCGCTTGCGCTCTACTGCTTCGAACTAGTCTGCGCAAATGATTTTGATCCCGTCCTTTCATCCTTTTTCCCTCTTTCCTTCACATTCTCCCTCACTCTCTTTCTTCCTCGCTCTTCAAATCTCGTTCTCTCTTTCCTCATTTCTTCCAATTACTCTATTTTTGTATGCTCTCTTCCATTATCTATTTTTCGATTCTTTCTGTTGAGTGTCCAATCCCTTTTACGAGTCCTACCCTGATCTCTGTAGCTAGATGGCGATGAAGAGATGAGTCAGCTACGTGGAAAGTGTCTGTGCCTACTGTTGTGCTACTCTGAGTTCGAGACCTTTCTATGTTGCTGCTTCCTCCCAAAAGCATTGATCCTCCCAAATCTCTTCGCGAGTACCTGCAAATGTCTGTTTATATTTCTGATACTCTCTTTTCCTTCTAGCAGGGCGTCCCAATGGGAATGATTAATAATTTGGGAACACGTCTTTTCAAGTCCGTCACCGACAAAGCAGGCGATCTCGGGGACAAATTCGCTGATGAATTCGCATTACTCTCACGCAACATCACCGGTGAGTCTGGTTCATATAAGTGAGAGAAAGAGAGGGAGAGACGGAGACGGAGAGGGAGAGAAAAAGGGAGAATAGGAGACGAAGAGAGAGGGAGAAGAAATAAGGAGAGATGAGGCGGATGTGTTGTGTTGTCTGTTGAGCGGAGGTTGACTTGGTGGTGCAGGAGGTGCTGTCCCTCTCGGTCTTCATCAAAGTCACGCTCGTCCTCCTCTGCGTCCTCATCGTGGTTGTCATCCTTCGTTATCTTGCCTTTGGCTGGCGAGTTGCCTTCTTCAAGTTCCGCGACTGGGTTCTTGCCAATGAGAACAAGCAACCACCGCAGGTCTTATTTTCATCAGAAAAACTTATGATAGTATTTCTTATATTAATTGCAGGTGATTCTTCTGATGCCTCAAAAGGAATACGGAGAAGTGGATGGAGATGAGCTCCCTCCTTCTCCACCCTCGCCCGCCAAGGCTCCGCTCCCTCTTCGCAGTCCAGTCAAAGTCGACGATCCATGAAGGTTTCCATTCTTCTTCCATTCTGTATATTAGTTTGGGAAAACACTGTCCTTTCTGAGAGACGCGCGTTGCAGGACCGCAATAGCATAATGTACACCCACCCCATCACGGCACAGAACATTGCGAACCTCAAGAAGGAGTCCATGACTCTCTTCCACAACCCGAATAAGATCGTCGAATCTGTCTGAGCAACAGATGAAGACGCAACTGCTGAAGGTCCTATTTATGATCAACTATAGATTGCGTATTCTTGTCATGCATCCTATTCTACTTATTGAAAAAAACCTGTTTTCGTGCCAAGAGTTAATTCGGAACCATCAAACGTCGCCTTGTTTTCTCAGTTTGGCTCTCCACATATGTGTATACGAAGCTTTTTTCATTGTTCGCTTTATTCAGGATGAACTACTGATAATTACCTAGAGATTAGCTCATTCTGACATTTGCTTTTTCTACGCATATCTTTTGATTATTGAAGAGATTTGTGCTAGATTTTACTGCTCAGAACTATGAAATATGAAGATTTACAAAGTTATGCTTATAGTGCCCTCGCCTTGCAATGCTTTTATCTGCAGCTTTTTTATGGTTATTTGCCGTCGGGTATAATCTTTGTAAAGGATAGGGACGATTCTTAAACTTGTTATCGGAGTTTTGTTTAAGTTGAGTGCATCGCCTGATTTACGGCTGAGATAAAACGCTCCCGTGTTCAGCTGTGCTATCAATAGAAATTTGTTGTAACGGATCTGTTTTAAGTTAAAGGGAGAAAGAGTGATGGATGGTATGAGAAAAGAGAGAGAGAGAGAGAGAGAGAGAGAGAGGGAGGAGAGAGGATAGGGAGTGTATTAGTCCTTGTCGGCTGGTCCATTAGGAGAGACAATGACACTCTTCCGCCTTTGTTTTCTCGTCCTTCTTCCCTGCTGCTGCCGCAGCTTCATCTTCTCCTGCCAAGCAGAACAAAAGATTGATCCTCCAGCTCAGCGGAAAGGAAAGTCATGGGAATCATTGCTAAGTGCAAGACAAGGAGACTAGAACAAGGAAATATAAGAGGTAAATGGAGAGAAGAAGAGAGAGAGCGAGAAATATAGAGGGAGAGAGCTAAAGAGAGAGGGAGAGAGAGAGGGAAAAGGAGATCTCTGAAGATGAGGCACCTGAATTGCCATGGCTTGTTTCTCTCTCTGGAGTGTGTTCCGACTCTCGAACGTTTTTCTCGTCTTGTCATACTCATCCAGCTTTTGCTTCACGTCGCCTACAAATATACGCGGTGGATACATGGAAATGGATACCGAGTAAAAACTCATCGAGATATCAAAGAAAGAAAGAGAAGAGACCGAAAAGGGCATCCTTGCTGGGAAGGGGAGCGAGTTTGCTGGAGGGAAGCGGAGAGGGCTCTCTTCCGTCAGGCTGCGACATCTTCAGAATGTGCTGAAATATTACTTTTGAATCGATTGAGAAGCATTCCATTCTATCGCGCAAAATTGTACGAGAGATGATGCTCCTACGTTGAGATTCTCGCCAGGCAAGTCATTCTGGTCCTTCACGGCCTCCGCTTCCAGGGCGAGCAGCTCCTAATCAGCGGAATTACAGTTTTATCTTTTAAAGCAATTATTAACCCTCTTTCATACAAACACATACATACACTTCTCTGTCTCTCTTTCTCGCTCTCGCTCTCTCTCTCTCTCTCTCTCTCTCTTCCTCTGTTCTATTTCTCTTTCGTTCTCTCTTTCTCTGTTCTGTTTCTCTCTCGCTCTCTCTTTCTTTGTTATATTTAACGCTCTTCATCGCACTCTCTCTTTCTCTCTTCCTTGCTCTGTTCTATTTCTCTCTTTCCCACTTCTCTCTCTGACTCGCTTTTCTCTTCCTCTCTCTCTCTCCAACCTGTTCTAGGTCGTCATCGTCCACGTCGTCGTATTCAAACTTGAGATCTTTTCCCATTTCCTCTTTCACCTGAACATCTAACATAAAAATCTTTTTTTAAAACTATAATCGACTAGGAAACAGAACCTTTCTTCTCATGAGTGAGAGTCGCTCTTCACGCAGTTCTTTCTGCTTCTTGACAACCTGCAAAGACGCTTCTTATAGGAATGGGGAGTTGCAGAGAGAAAAGAAAGAGTATGAGATTGCCTTGTTGTTGGCCTTGTCCAGATCCTTCCTGATAGTGTCATTAATGACCTTGTCGAACCACTGAATCAGTGCCGCCACTTTTTTGTGCATTTCGTCGTAGACTTTCAGAGCCTAAAACTGGCATGAAAGTGAATGGAAATGCTTGGCTATTGAATGCAACCTTGTCGATGGTTTCATCCGACTGGACATCCTTGAATGAGCTGTTGACAGTGTCCTCCAGGAGCTGCATCTCTTCCTCGGTCGCATAAGGAAATTGCACCTGGAGTCACGGCTTACACCATACAAGACAGAGAATAGAACAGAACGGAAGGACAGACTCAGAGAACTCTCGAACCTTGCCGAGGTAGACACGGCAAGACTGGACATTTTGACCTGCCGCGATGAAGTTGTTCCGGGCCTCCGCTGCGGCGAAGTAGCGCATCCGAGTGTTGCTGCCATGCACATCATTCGTTCTATCAGCGTTGTCTCCTCATCCCTCCCTCTCTCTACTCTCTCTTCTCTCTCTCTTTCTCTCTTTTTCTCTCTCTCTCTCTCTGCCTCTTTCTCTGTTCCAACCTTCTCTCTTTCTCTCGCAATTTAAGCAAAGGAGGAGTTGATGTGCTACTGACTTCATTTCTATCTGCTTGAGCTCCTTCCATCGAGTGATGCCGAACGCCATTTGAGTGTTCGCATGCACGAGAAGAGCACGCGCATTCGTCCACTGGAGAAAGGAAAACAATGAGTGAGAGAGCGAGAGAGAGAGCGAGAGCAAGAGAGAGTGAGAGGGAGAGAGAGTGAAGGAGGGAACGAGACAAAGAGAAAAGAAATAAACGAAATAACAGAGACAGAAGTTGTGAGTAACAGAGATGCAAAAATTAAGAAGAAAAGAAATGCCAACTTTGAACATGGCCAGAGAGACTCTTTGCTGCCACTCGATGAGATCATCGACTTCTCCTTCCAGGACATTCTCCTTCTCTGACGCGTAATTCGCGCCAAAGATCCCAGCTACAATCATGCATCGATATTCACAACTATAGGAGAAGGAAGTGGTAAAGGAACAGAGTGGTAAAAGAGAGAGGAACAAAGTATGAAAAGAGAAAAGCCAACCGAGTGTCTTGTCCTGTTTGTCGTAGAGAGCGTTGAGATTGTCCACCTGCTGCTTGTAAATGTCGGCAATCTTCGAAGCGCGGTGGTGTTGGATTCGCGCTCCATTTAATTCCTGCGTACAACTCACATTTTCTTTGTCCTTCAGTTGCTTTTTCCATTGTACATACATCTTCCATTATAAAATATCAAATTCTGGACGTGATGATAGAAAGTGGTCGAGAACCTTCTCTGCAATTTCCTGTCGATTGAGTGCGTCCAAGTACTCCTGTTGCTCCTTCGAGAATCTCTCATCCCACAGTCCCTGCTGTCTAAGGAAGGTTTTCACTGAAGGCTGCTCCAAGTTCTCCACGTCGGTTCTTTCCTTCTCCCTTAATCAGTTCGAGGAAACACTATGCTATGCTATTTCTCTCTCTCTCTCTCTCTCTCTCTCTCTCTCTCTCTCTCTCTTTCTCCCTGCCCTCTCTTTCTCTCCTGCTCAATTCCTCTCGCTGACGTCTGCTTTCTAAGTTCCTTCTGGGTGGCTTCGAGTTGGTCGACCGTCTTCTTGAGATCGTCGGCGAAAATTGACTTGCTTTCATATTTCTTGATTACGTTCTTCCGTTCCAGCTTATATATTGCTTTCTCGAGATTTATGTAGTCCTCAATGATTAGCGCTGTTTCACCGATTGTTGCGTTCAGAGAATAAAAAATGCGAAAGTGGAGAGACCTGGACAACTCCATCCGTGAGCTTGACGGCCCCAGGCGGCTGAATATCCTCTCCGGCCTGCGGAGTCTTCTCCTTTTTCCCTCTTTCCTTGTCCTTCTTGCTTTTCTTCTTTCCCTTCTTCTTCTCTCCCACTATCTCCTCTTCTTCCTTTAGTGTCACTTCGTTCCCGTGCTGCTCAACAACACCATCGGCAATCTCATCCTAAGAATTAACCGATATTTATCTATTTCATTTTTTTTTGCTTAAACTGTCAACATATTGTGTATTGTTGTTATTGTTTAATAAATAAGGATAGAGCTTTGGTCTGACTATTCTTTCGTCCATCTTCCTGGCAGCTTCTTCTCCGAGAGTGTTAGTATGGCTTGAGGCCATGTTGGCCGCTCTCTGATTTCCCTTCGATGCCCCGGAACCCATCTTTCGCTGAGCTCCTTAATTTCTTACTTCTGATATCGAAAGTGTACACACAAAAATACATGTGCGGCTGGCATAAAGTGGGCAAACAATTCAAATTGTTTGAAAATAGAGGATGTGAGCGGTCTGAAAAGAAGAACTTGGAATGAACAGAAGATGCCGAAGAAGCATTGCTTGCAGAGAGTACGCCGTTGTGAAGGGCGCAGAGCAGGCAGCGCACGGTTGCTGAGAGGGCTCGCCGTCCCCATGGCGCGTGTCCTCTTCCAGCGCATGCCAAGTCACCACAGCAGAAACGGGGAGTGCCCAAAAGTGGAAATGTACTTCACTCTCCGTCTCCCTCGTCTCAGTACAAGACCCTTCCTAGCACGCAGGCATGCAGCTCCATCGAGGCAAGATAACAGAAATAAAGCTCTATTAAGATCAGATGAACACAAACACGAAAGTGAAAAGAGAAACAGAAGAGATTCACAACTTCGATTAATTTAGGTGTGGTGTGTTTTGATTCGGTGAAGGAGTACAGTTTCTTAAGTTGTTCGTGAAATTTTAGGTGAGAAGATAATCCATGAAGGCTCAGTATTTAACGACGACGAGGATTAAAATTTCAGCATTCTAGGATATTTTGGTGCATTAGTTTTAGTTGCATTCGGTTGCTTTCGAGTAAGTAATGAGTCTCATGTCATTTCATTTCCCCCCTTGCGTTTGCCCGTTTCCCGTTGCTGAGATCGGTTCCTCTTCCATGTCTTGCACCACAGCGTATAAGAGCCATGGGCGATAGTTTCGCTTATGATTCGCAAACTCGGGCTCCTGACACGAAAAGAATTTTTTTTGAAAAAACCGACGCGTGCGCACGCGTTGCGGTTTTCTCTCGTTGAGTCCAAGAACTCTGGTACAGATTCGACAATGCTGCTTTTCAATTTTAATAGTTGTTGATGTCCTCGGTTTTAACTAATTTTGATAAGATTTTATTATTTTAGGGTTGTCGCGCCGTGGCATCCTCACGAATGGCCGACCAGCAGCAGACTCCTCTCAGGTAGCTTTTTTCCCTACTGTTGACCACATTCCAACTTGCTGTTGGAATGTGGTGATTCTAACGTTATATTCTTTTCAGCATTACGATAGTGAATGGCCGCCGTGTCGAGTTCGGGGCGCCGGGGGCAGCACCGTCAACGCAAGAGTCTGATGGGTGAGTTAAATGTTTTCGTCATGTTTCAATTATTGCAATTCATTCACGAGATGATGGATAACAGTGAATTGTTTTTTTTAGTACGACAGAGACGAGAGAAGACCACGAGAACCAGCGAGAAGAGATAGGCGCTGTGGCGCCGAGGAGACGCTACTCGGCTGAGAGGTTTTAGCTTTTTCATATAGTTTTCGGATTTGCTAGGCTTGTTTGCCTAGCTTGTTTGCCTATTATGCCACTTGTGTTTTGCAGTTCATGTCATCAGCGGCCGCCCCCTACTCGGCAGTCTTGGCAGAATCGTCAGAGGTTATTAGTTAAATACTACTATCGTTTTCGGATTGCATTTGTAAGGCTTGTCTGCGTCGTGTGATGACAATTGTGTTTTGTAGTTGCTCGCGAACTGCCTGCACTTCCTTGCTGGAGGCCATTCTCGCTGCTCTGGATCGTCTAAAGCCCCGGCCCGATCTGGTCATTCGTCTCTTGCGAATCAACGACTTCCGTTGTCTCTTCATTTCATGGCGACTTGCCATCGACTGGATGTTGCACGGGAGTCTTAAAGCGACTTTGACTGCTCGTCATAACCGATCATAACCGTATTAATTTGTGGACTATCGCTTATTCATGTAAATTACTTTACTTGCTCGTCATTTATTTTGTGTTTTGCCTATTTGTTCGTTGCTCAAAGAGATTATTGCTCAACATTTCCAGTGGGCTTATCATTTAAATATGCATTGCGTTGTTTGATTCCACTCTTACAATTTTACTTAATAAACATCGGAGGATCACAGTAACGCCAATATGCATTGAATGTGAACGTCGCATTGTTGTCGCAGCTCAAAGATGCCAAATTTAGTGCGAAATTCATGGAGTGTGATTCAATTAAAAAAGAAGTTTGGTGAACCTTTATTGTGACTAGTGTGATTTCTGAAAATTATTTCGAAATGAAGGTCGCCAAATTTGGTGCGAAATTTTGAAAGAACGGGTACATAAAACAATCTGAAACGATTTTGGTGCAACTTGCGTAATCATGCCAGGTGTGAATTCTTAAATGCTTCTGGAAAATTATTTGAAAATCCCGCACAAAAATTCTACAAAAATGCTTTCTACTAACTATCGCTCTGGCTACGCTGTGTTGCACTGGATATTAACAGCGCCCGTTACTCGTATCACTTATTTGTAACTAACTCGATAGCTCTGCGAGGCTCTTCGCCGGCGTCTCCTCTGCGGGCTTCCACTCTCACTCTTCGCTGCTACTCTCATGGAATCCAGCGAAGATGTTTTTCTTTTGCTTTTCAGCCTCTCGTATTAGAGCATGATAAACAAATTGCTTGAGGTTACTGCCCTGATCTCTCGGACTGCGAACATGGGCATCAAGTCTGGTCGCCCTGACCGCAGTCTTGCTCTTCGCAACTCGAACTTTGACCCGGACCCCGAGGCATGTCTTCTACATTTCTCTCTCGCTTTTCCTATCTCTTCCCATTAAGGAGAGGAGTGGGCTGATCGAGTCGATGCGTCGTTTCCTCGTTTCTGGGTCGGTGGCAAGAACTTCTTCTGCATAGTCATTCTGTTCAATTAGTTTTGTTTTAAAGGCGAAGGAATGCGCCGAAGCCCGAAGTGGTCATTTCCGTGGAGGGGGCGGAGGGCGTGCCTATGGCGACGGATGAACCGGAAGAAAAGGTTCACACTTCATTTCAATGATGAATAGGGAAGTTATCTTTTCCATTTCGCTGTCTTTCACTGGTTATTTTTTTTGCTGTGTGTATATTTTGACCAGCCAAAAAATCACTTTAGGTGTTCCAAGCGTTTAAAGAGGTTCCTGGCGTGCTATTGCCAACAGTCGATCTGCAATACGACATGGACATTATCAACTATATGTATTCCTACCAGGTCCTTCCAGCTTCGTCATGCTTCTTTGGAACTGGTGCTTTGCTATTTGGTCATCTTTATTTGCTGGGAGATGTTACCAATTTGGAAACAAGTGAGCTATTGATACCGATCGTGGGAAATTTGTATATTTGCCGTTACGCAGCAGATTTTTGGGATGAACATTGTGATGAGTGGTTTTGATTGAAGGTGACCTCTCCAGCCAGTCTCTTCACTTCTGACAATGCTCCCCTTAACGCCCGCGAACGGAATCAGGCTGTCCAGTTCATGGGACAGGTCCTTTCTTTCCATGCCGCCCTCTGTCACTTCATGGCTCTTTGATTGTAGGTGCTTGCACGAGAAAACCACCCCCTGGAGACCTTCCACCTCGCAGTGTACGTCTTGGATTGTATGCTTGAGGTGCGCGCCTCTTCTCTAATGCTCTAGTTTCTCCGCCCTCTCTTTTTTCTCTCTCTCTCTCTCTTTCCCTCACTCTCTCTCTCTTCTTTAGAAGCGAGTGTTCACTCGTGAAGATGCCGAGATCTCTGCACTTGCCGCGTGTTCCGTGGCCATGAAGTACGAGCGACAAATTCGCCTGGACAGCGACTTTTTGGGGGGTCACGACTGCAAGAAGTTCTACTCCGTCGAAAGAAGGGTAGGGTGCTTTATTTGCTCCTTGCTCTCTCTCCTCTCTCTCTCTCTCTCTCTCTCGCCCCTCTCTCTCTGCCTCTTTCTCTCGCTGTCTCTCATGTGTTTTCATCTCTGCTTCCTTTCTCTCTCTCTCTCCCTTCTCTCTTTCTTATCTCGACTCTCTCCGTAGGCCCTCGTAGCTACCAACTTCGAGCTGGGCCGTTCGGGCGTCATCCACTTGATGCGAGTTCAGCAGCCAAGCCTGCTTGAGATGTCCTACAAAGAAGCCCGTGTCTGGGATGCCTGCAAGGTTGTTCTCTTCTCTCTCTCTCTCTCTCTCTCTCTCTCTCTCTCTCTCGCTCTCTCTCTCTCTCTCCCTCTCCCCATTCATTTCCCCTGAATCTGTTTAGGTGCTCTCTCAACTCGCCGTGGCCGATGCTGCTGTGGTAGCCGGCCGCCCTTCCAGTCTCATCGCTGCTTCCGTTCTCCGATTTACTGCCCACATCTATAAGATCGAATGGGTAAGCTCCTCTCTCTCTCTCTCTCTCTCTCTCTCTCTCTCTCTCTCGCTCGCTATCCCTCTCTCTCTCTCCTGTCTCTCACACTCCTTTTCTGCTCAGAACACGTCGAATACTCTGAACTCTCAGCACAGTGAATCTGAGTTGTTGAGCTGTGCTCGTAGCCTGCATTCCGCCGTTCAAAAAGCTCTTGGAAACCCGTCAAAGAACCAGGCTTGGCACTGCTTAATTTGGCAATTTCCTAGCTAGATCCGGATTCTACAGATTTCGTAAACTAATTCTCGAACTGCTTTCAGCTTCTCACGGCTAACAAAACGGTGTCTCATACGTGGGCTGATGTGAAGAATCAGCTGGAGATGTGTCAGAGTCACCCCTGGATGTAACCCCTGCACTTTCCATTCTCACTCCCCGCTCTCTGGCATCCCATCCATTTTTTTCCATTCTCTTCTCTCCACTTCCGTTTCCTTTTTAGGAACCACTGACATCTTTGCGAATAAATCGTAAGTCTGACAATATCTCGGGTGATTCGTGATCTTTTAACCGTGTCTGGCTAGCTTTATTGTTGTTGGTATATAGTTTTATCTGGTTGTGATACATCTTGTGCCATTCGGAATGACTGTAAGGAAATCTTTCCATTTCCACCTGCTTGTATTAAAGGTTGGTTTTGTGAGTCCATTTTCGTGGGTGTTGTTCTGATGCAAGTCGTTGGTGCGACCTGGCTGTACTGCTGAGTGGTGTTTTTTATATGCGTTTTTTTTCGGACACCTCGCACGGGCTACTACCGTATTCTGCCTCTGACAATTGTCACCGAATATATCACTTAGTGTTTATCTGGTTGATACATTTCGCAATAATTTCATTTTTAAACGGATTTTAGGTGCGCTAGAAGTAGAGAATTATGGGTTGGCGAGAGAAGGAAGCGACCAAGCTGAAGGACAAGAAGGTCCTCGTGGTTGGAGCTGGAGGAATTGGATGTGAGCTGCTCAAGAATATCGTGCTCTCTGGCTTCCGGGACATCCATGTTGTCAGGATTACCATTCTAAATTTGTAGAATGTTTATGTTCTCCTGTAAGACACGTTAGCTGAGATGTATTGAGATTGACCTGGACACGATTGACGTGAGCAACTTAAACCGGCAGTTTTTGTTTCGTCGTGAACATGTGGGCCGTGCCAAAGCAGATGTGGCCACTTCTGCCGCTCTCAAGATGGCCCCCGACGTCAACATCCAAATCAAATACGATCACGACTCTATTTTCAGGTCAGTTTTCTTCCCTACAATTGCTCAACTTTTACTACTTCTTATTATTACCCTTTTATCTTTTAGCGAGAAATTCGATTATGACTTCTTCAAGCAGTTCTTCTTGGTGCTCAATGCTCTCGACAACAGAAGTAGGTTTTTTTTATATCGTTATAAAAGTCCTGGTACCTCGATCCTTCATGTCTGATTTTTCCTTGGTACGTTTTTTTTTTTAAATAACCTAAGCTTGTTATTCTTCGAAAACTTTTTTTTCGAAAACTTCAGAATGTTGATGTGCATTCTTTAGGCGCGAGAAACCACGTGAACCGGATGTGCATGGCCACTCGGATTCCTCTTGTGGATGGAGGCTCTGCTGGCTATTTCGGCCAGGTGCGGTATTCCTTGAGCCATTGCTGTTGTTTGTATTGATTGTGTTCTTGTCTCGCAGGTTTCCACGATGGTGCGAGGCCGAACGGAGTGCTACGAATGCGAGCCGAAAGCAGAGAACACGCGCAGCTTCCCTGGCTGCACGATCCGCAACACGCCGAGCGAGCACATCCACTGCACTGTCTGGGCCAAGCATGTCTTCAAGTCAGCATTCCTCTCTCTACCAAGACTGTATCCCTAACTTGTCATTGCAGCCAACTATTCGGCGAACTTGACGTGGACGACGAAGTCTCTCCTGATTTGGATGACGAAGAAGCGAATGACAAGACGATCGGCGAGGTTATAAGGATTTACCATTCATCTCGATAACATTTCTCTAGCAATGTTCATCAAGTCAACGTTTTAGACGGCGAACGAGAATGAAGAAGCGAAGACAGAGAAGAAGACGGAAGAAGGCGCAAAGAGCGAGGAGAAGCCGGCGAATACGCGTGCTCTAGCGGAGGATTCCAACTATTGTCCTATCACCATTTTCAACAAGGTCATTTTGTCGTTGTAACAGTTGTATACATAAAAATAAGATGCAGAATAAGTAGCTGAGAGTGTTTCAGTTATTCGTGGATGACATCTCGTATCTGCTTCGAATGGAGAATCTGTGGAAAGAAAGACGGAAGCCAATTGCCATCAGCTTCGGGAATCTTCCGGATGAAGTGGCTGGCAGCAGCTCGGCAGACGACTCGGCTGCCCGTCTGGATCCCTCTCAGAAGATGTGGTCTCTTGCTCAGAATGGAGCTGTCTTCAAGGCAGCCGTTCATGCTCTCGCCAAGAGAAAGGTATAATTTGGTTTTGATATTTTTCAATTATTTCCTTTCTTGACAATAATTCCTTATCTCTTTGTTGGAGAGCTTTGCGGAATTGTGATCAATCCAGCGCTGCTGTTTATTTCGCAATGGTTATCGGAATGAAGAGCCTGGCTGTTAAGGCAGCGACTTCGGATGGAGTTCTCGTGTGGGACAAGGATGACGATGACGCGATGCGGTTCGTGGCTGCCTGCGCCAACATCCGCGCCGCTCTCTTCAGCATTCCAACGAAGACTCTCTTCGAGATCAAATGTCTGCTTCTTCCCTTTCCTCCCTTCTGAGAATGTTTCCTTATTCTTCTTCATCTTGCAGCCATGGCTGGCAACATCATCCCTGCCATTGCAACCACCAACGCGATCATCGCAGCTGCCATGACGGTCGAGTCACTCAAGGTGCGACAATTATCAGCATCTATCCAACACATATCCAGTGCCTAGCCAATCAATTCATTAGTATAATATATTAAAGAAGGGGAAAATATCTTGAATATTTCCATATTTTGTTTATAAAAAAACTTGTTTAGTTAGTGGATGACAACCTTGCCTCCCTCCGCAGCGTTACAGTGTGGAATCAGCCGAATATTCGTGGAAAAATTCTCGCCGACCGTGTCAGTTTACAATCGTGTTGTTTTCTTTCGGTTGTTTCTGATCTTACCATTAGCTTTTATCTCCCCTCATTTACAGGCGCCAGAGAAACCGAACCCGAAGTGCTACACGTGTGCGCCAAAGAGAGAAGTCGCTGTGCGGGTTAATCTGGAGAAGATGAACATCCAGACTCTCAGGGATAAGGTCTGCAATGCTTTTTCTGCCTTTGCGAGGGTCAGGCACCGTCTTCAGATTCTAATCGAGCATCTGAAGATCGCGACTCCTGATGTGATGGATGGAGTGACGAACAAGGTGATCATCTCCAGCGAGGAGGGGGAGACTGACGGTTAGTATGGAGAGTCATTCTTAAGAGAGCTTCTCTGTAAGAGTCGAACATGCCCTTAAGGCAGCCTGCCCCGGGAAAATTGTTTTTTTTTTACTAATTTCATCATCCGATTTTTTCCCTTCGGGATACACTACCGTAACCCCGAAAATTTATTGTACCATAAATTCGTCCAAAACCTGTTTTGTGAAACCATGAACATATCATTCGATAGCATTTCGAAAGCGCTTCAAATTCATCTAGGAACATGTATTACTAAAATTTTATTTTGGCCGAGAAAATTGGGTCTAAATTATTTGAAGGGTCAGCATGCCACTTTATATCATTTCCCCACCCTGACACCTATCTAGAAAGAAAGATCGTGAAATTTGCTTCCAAATAAGCACCATTCAAGAAAAATCTGAGGGTACCAATTTTTGCTACGACGCGTGCAATGCGCGCGAGTCGGTCAAAAAGGCGCGTTTACGGCGGCCGAGGCACCCTGCAAGCGCATTCAGCGATCCATAACTTTGCTCAATCTTAACATCAGAAACTCGTAAGTATATCATCTAAGAGCTCTCACAGAGATCTTCAAATGCTACATACATACTTTTATTGAAATATTTATATTTCTATGGAAAATCTCGTTCTGAACTTTTAGAAGGCTTAAAAAACTATTTTACAAACATTTCCGCATTTAAAAACATACATCGTAAGAAAGAGCGTGAAATTTTCTACAATATGAACTTCTTTCAATAGACTTTCAAGTCTATATTGTTCTGTTATAAGTCATAAGAATAGGGCATCAGCATAGCACAATTCTTCAGCGTAAAAAAAATATTGGAATATTCTAATTCGAATAACCTAAACAATGAAATTCTCGGGCTAAAGGATATACCTATTCTTATGACTTATAACAGAACAATATAGACTTGAAAGTTTATTGAAAGGGGTTCATCTTGTAGAAAATTTCACGCTCTTTCTTACGATATATGTTTTGAAATGCGGAAATGTTTGTAAAATAGTTTTTTAAGCCTTCTAAAAGTTCAGAACGAAATTTTCAATAGAAATATAAATATTTCAATAAAAGTATGTATGTAGCATTTGAAGATCTCTGTGAGAGCTCTTAGATGATATACTTACGATTTTCTCATGTTAAGATTGAGCAAAGTTATGGATCGCTGAATGCGCTTGCAGCGTGCCTCGGCCGCCGTAAACGCGCCTTTTTGACCGACTCGCGCGCATTGCTCGCGCCGTAGCAAAAATTGGTTCCCTCAGATTTTTCTTGAATGGTGCTTATTTGGAAGCAAATTTCACGCTCTTTCTTTCTAGCTAGGTGTCAGGGTGGGGAAATGATCATAAAGTGGCATGCTGACCCCTCAAATAATTTAGACCCAATTTCTCGGCCAAAATAAAATTTTTGTAAAACATGTTCCTAGATGAAATTTGAAGCGCTTTCGAAATGCTATCGAATGATATGTTCATGGTTTCACAAAACAGGTTTTGGACGAATTTATGGTACAATGAATTTTCGGGGTTACGGTAGTGTATCCCGAAGGGAAAACATCGGATGATGGTAAAATTAGTCTCATTAAATAGAGCGTGTCGAGTTGTATAAGAAAAATGATTTTTGTTAATGAATTCGAAAACAATTTTCCCGGGGCAGGCTGCGCTCCAAGCTTACGGACATGCTCTCTTAACAATGGAATCATTCCAATGAATCGTGAAAAGGATGTGAAAATTAGGCGAGAGAAGTACTATGATGATACACGAACTCATCTTTCTTCTCTTTGCCGTCCCCACTCTCAACTCTTCACTCTCCTCACCCACCACAGCCGCCTACTATAAAATGCAAGAGCGCAGCCTTGCCTGTCTTCTTCGTACTTTTCTGTCTAATGGCTGTCCATCCTTGGAATTGCAGCTCTCCTGGAGAAGACTCTTTCCTCGCTTGGGCAGACGACAGGAACGCGTCTTCTGGTGGAGGACTTCGATGATGGGGCTGCGCTTAGTCTTTGTCTTCTCTCCGCCGCTTCTTTCCATGGAGAACAATTCGAGGTTGTCGTCTCTTTTGCACTTCTTCTGCTTTCATTTGATTTTGATCATTTCTGACTTTAAAATTAAATACTCATAAATTCTTTTTCAGGTCATTTCCGATATTCCGGCTGAAGAGTTTGCAGTGAAGGAAGAGGAAGAAGGAGAAAAGCAGAAGGTGAAAGTGGGCGAGGGGAAGAAGAGAAAGAACGGAGAAGAAGCGGAAGACACGCCAGAGAAGGAAGCGGATATCAAGAGGGCCCGCATCAGCGACGGAGAAGTCACCATCACTGCGTAGTTCTCTCTCATTCTCTTTCTCTCTCATTCTCTCCTCCCCTCTCATTCTCTCTCCCCCTTTCATTCTGCCTTCTCATTCTCTGTTCATCTTCTTTCTGTTGCGAATCTCTTATACCTTATGTATACAAGCGCTTTATTTATATCCTGTTACTGATTACTATCAAAACTTATCGGGCGGTTACGATACTCATGTTGAATCCGAGTTTACACATTGTGGGCGGTGGCCGATTGAGTTGTTATTTATTTATACGTGTTTAAGTTTGTATTGCTGGACATGCTACCGATATGATAAAATAAGTGTTGGAAATTGCTCTCTTAATTCTACGAATGGCTTTAACCTGGCCTTTTATATTTGGCGTTTGAAGTTATTGAATTGTGGTGATGTTATGAATTCTTGAGATGCGCGAGATAGTCCGAATCTCTCCTGGCAACTCGCCAACCCTTCCCTCCGACACGGAAGCTGATGTTGAAATTGGTAATATGCGTCTTATTTGATTGTTTGTTTGAGGTGTGAGGTTGATAGGATAATTAAGGTTTCATTTAAAATGATTTCTGTCATGTGTTGAATGCTCTCTTTTGCCCTGTCCTACGCTTGTTGATTGAGGGGAGAGCGAAGATGTGATTGGTTGTTTGCCTCGTCTCTTTGCTGTCGGCCACCGAGAGGAAGTAGATTCCATCATCCATCTCATCCCCTCTCTGGTTGTCCAGGGAAGGGAGCGTGACCTTGAGGTGGGAGAAAGCCACTTTCCATTTACAGCCATACTGTCAAGCAGTGCAAAAATACAGTTACACTGCGGGGAGAGTTATAGCGGAAAATGAGGTGAGCTGCGGAAAACAGGCAATGCTTGCAGGGTCGCTTTGAACGGTACCAGAAGCTGCTGGACTTGTACCAAGAGCAGCCGAGTCTGCTGGATTGTGCGATTCCTTCTCTGCTCCGCCTTCTCCTTTCCTTTGTCCGCCTGCCTCCGTCCTCTCAGAAGAACAAGCTGGATCGACAGTCAACTGTTGCTTTGCAATTTGCATATCACCTGTCAAAGGTTACTTCCATTACTTCAAAAAATAATCCTTGCAAGATATTAGCAGAGATTTTCGACAGGTTCGCGGCCATAAAGTCATGATGCGCTTGCTGCCGCACGAAGTTTCCTTTCTGCCAGGTCTTCTGTCCTGCCTGGAATCCTACAGTAACCCCGTGACAGAAGACCTACCGGAGAGAATGATGCTTCTTCTATGGCTTACCATTGTCTGCCGTAATCCATTCGACTTGAGCAGGTAGTCTCTCACTCTCTTCCCCTCTTTTCGATCTCCTCTTCGAGTGATGCTTCTCATTCAGATTCGATGGAAGTGCTGAAAAGGGCTCAACGATGAAGCGAGTTTTTAACATTGGAATGTCGTATCTCCGCCCGCCTCTTAATAAAACAACGGTTTGTGAATTGAGAATTATTTAGAATGTTTGAAAGTGTGCCTGTTCTTCTTAAGTTTGCCTCTTGGCTGCTGGCAGAATGCGTCTCCCGGCCGGATGGTCGCTCTCTTATCTCTCCCACTCTCTCCTCTCTCGTCAACCAGATCTGCTCTGCTCTCTCATTTGTCTCCAAGAACGGCAAGCTCACCAGAAGTTGTGTGGAAGAGCTCTTCGGTTCTCTCTCGCTGATCCTCGCAATAATGAAGAAGGTTGGCACTGCTCTCTCTCTCTCTCTCTCTCTCTCTCTCTCCATAGCGTGACGTCTTTCATTTCCCCAAGTTCAGGTCGACCGGAGTGAGTTGAGTGGAGAGAGCGGGCGACTGGTGGAGTGCGCGCGTCTTCTTCTCTCTTCTTCCACCGACGACACTCTCCTCAAGAAGCTCACTGTCAAACTAGCACAGAGAGTCGCACTCATTGAACTCAGGCCGAAGCTCGCCTCTTGGAGGTTTATCCTTTCTCCCTCTCTCTCTCTCTCTCTCTCTCTTTCTCTCTCTCATCCCTTCAGATACTCGCATGGTAAACGTCGAATCGAAGAGAATCTGCGTGTGATCAAGGACACTCCTGCCGCTTCCACGGACATGGCAACTGCCAGTGAAGAGAAGGTCAACGGTGCAAGTGTTGCTATAGAGGAGGACGAGGAGGCGCCCAGCCAAGTGGTCAGGAATGATGAGGATGTGTGGGCAGGAGGGGGTTGCGGGAGGGACTGGCTCGGTCAGTTGTAACCAAGCTGTGTAGGTGGAGTGGGCAGTGGGAGTGCTGCTGACTTCTCTGGTGGACGGGGACACGACCGTGAGATGGTCGGCCGCCAAGGGAATCGGCCGCATCGCTGGTCGTCTCTCTCGTGACTTTGCTTCTCAGATTGTGGAGAGCATCCTCGGCAGCAACTTCCACCCTCATGCAGGGAACGCCTCCTGGCATGGAGGTCTCCCTTTCTTTCTTCTCCTTTTACCAACACGAAACCGCTAATCACCCTATTTAAATTATACGGAGCCACAATTATGTTTTATTTCATTGTAGTCTTATTTTTTCACCCGATGAGTCTTTTTTTTTAAATCTTCATGCTTATTGACTGTTTGTGCATTGCTCCGCTCTCCCTTCCCTGGTTCTTCCCGCCAGCTTGTTTCCCTTGCAGGCTGCCTCGCCCTGGCCGAGCTGTCCCGTCGCGGGTGTCTCTTACCTGCTCAATTGCCTGGTGCATTCCGAGTCATCGAATCTGCGCTTTTCTTTCAGGAACCCACTGGCAGGTCTGGGCGTTATAAAATGCACTGACCCCACAGATTTCATCTGCATCCTGAGTTCCATTTCTGCAGATTTGCTCTGGGCGCGAACGTGCGCGATTCGGCTTGTTTTGTCTGCTGGGCTTGGGCTCGTGCTTACGAGGCGGCCGAATTAGCTCCTTTCCTTGAGAACGTCGCCGTATCTCTCGTTAGTTCATTTCTCACTTCTCTCTCTCCCCCCTCTCTTTTAACCCTATATCTCACTCTTCTTTCCTTATCTTTCAGTCTCTCCTTTCTTCTCTCTCTCTCTCTCTCTCTCTCTCTCCATTTCAGATGTGTGTGTCCCTCTTCGATCGTGAAGTGAGTATCCGTCGTGCGGCTTCAGCTGCCTTCCAGGAGAACGTCGGCCGACAAGGAAGCTTCCCGAACGGGATTAAACTGCTCACCATTGCCGACTACTTCGCCGTGGGAAGCAGGAGAAGGTCAGAAAGAGAGAGAGTGAAAGAGAGAGAGACAGAGAGGGAGGGGGGAAAATTGAACGGCTGCTTCAGATGCTTCGGCCCGCTGGCAGTGAGTGTGGCCAGCTTCGCTCGCTACACGTCCCCTCTGGTGACTCATCTTGTGACTGAGAAGGTGTGCCACTGGGATGAAGTGATCCGAGAAGAGGCTGCCTCGTGTCTCTCCCTCCTCGTCCCTGTCGCTTCTCTTCTTCTTCTCTCCAATCTTGCCGACCTTCTCATCCCAGGCATCCACACCAAAAATCCGGTTAGCTTTAACTGTAGCAATAAGTTGAGTCGATAGAAGCTACTGAGTCATGGAATGATCTTCATGTGCTTGAGATCCATCGGCACGGCTTTCTCGTCTCCTCTGCCCGGGTTGCTTCTTCTCTCTTCTCTTCCAGTGGATGGCCAGAGCAGCACACGAATGACTATGATAAGGTAGACTGTTTACTTGGTGTTGAGTGAAGCGCAGCTGAGGGTGCCATCCACTCTCATGTCACCTGTGCCTGCCAGCATAGCTCCTTCACTCATATCTCTTCAGATTGTCCTTCCTCTTGCGAGTGTCCCCGAGAGTCTGCTGCCCGAGTGTGCAATCTGCACGAATTCACTCGGAGTGGAGACGACGAAGAGAGCGGCGGCTATTGCCATGAAGGAACTCGCAGCGGCGCGTCTTCCTCTCTCCGACCAACAGGTACCCTTTTCATCTTCTACTCATTTCTCTAATCACTCTTATCTTCTAGATCAACTCCTGGCTCTCTCTGCTGCAAGTGCTTACCAGTGATGCCAAAGAGGCTATTGTCCAATTAGCAGAACGTAAGTGATTGAGAGGGAGACAGAGAAGTTGGGAATGTAGAAGACTAAGCCATTATTCTATTCAGAAGCGGCGCAACAATTCTTCCCCGTGTACGTGAATGAAAGTGAAGAGAGGAAGCTCACCATTGCAAGTGCTCTACGTGTCAAGGTTCTTTCCCTTTTCATTATTCTCGCTATGAAGACAGTGGTTTTAGATTGTGGAGGCAACGAAAGAAGCTGAGAGAAGGGGAGCTTGTCTCCTAGCATCTTGTCTTCCCCCTCACACTCTGCGCTCTCTGCTCCTGCCTGCTCTCTCGCGTACAATCGAACAGTTCAGTCCTGCAATTTCCTTACCCCTCCCACTATTTCATTCCTCCCCTTCAGTCCGGCTGCACCCGACAAGCTCTGGGCTTTCTCTCGCTCAGCAGCCGTCCGTGCAGTTACCGTAGCCGCCGCGGCTTTCGCGCCGGGAACCGCGGACGAAGCGTGTCGGATTCTCTGTTTGGCCACTGATGACTACACCACTGACCAGAGAGGCGATATTGGCCGATTTGTTAGTTTGCTCAGATTCAACGGAATGGTTCATTGGGGGGAGGGGTTTGTTTTAAATGATGCATTTGGGAAACGGAGGAGAAGCTGAAATATGTTGACTGTTTGCAGGTTCGAGAAGCAGCGATGGCCGGTCTGGCTAGCTTGGCCGCCTCTTCCCTCATCTCAACTGACTTCATCCCTATCGTTGTCTCGCGAATCGTTCTTCAAAGTGCGGAAAAAATTTCGAAAACTCGAGTGGTTCGTGCAAGCTCAGCTGAAACCACGTCCAACAACCAGTCTCGTTCGCATTTCAGTGCGCCTGTGAGTGCATGCAAGTTCTGTTGTCTTCGCCTCTCTCATCTTCTCTTCCGTCGCTGAAGTTGCTGTCGTCGGTGTATTCGTCTCCAAGAGATTTCATTGTTAGTTCTCTGCTCATTCCTCCACGGCTCATTCCAATACTTATTTGCTTGTAGTCTGACAGTATTCTGGTGGCCCTGCTGTCCCTGGCTGAGTGCTCCGTTCTCCGTTCTCCGCTGCTTCGTGCCCTTATCATCTCAGCTGGTGGCATCTCAGAAGGCACAACTCGTCTGGCTTCCGAAGCTCTTCTCCAGTTTGTGGACAGTTCACCCAATCAGACTGAGGTGAGCACACTCTTTACTTTATTCCCCTTTTAAAGTGTTATGTGTGCGATATGTGAAATAGAATTGTAGAGAGTGGCAGAGGTGATTGGCCAGGCATCTGAGATGCTCTGCGAGTCTTCCCTACGAGTGTCTCTCTCCACTCTCCGCTGCCTCCCTCGTCTCCTCAGCCGAGTCGCCCCTCTCATTGAGAAACCCGACCATTCGGGTGCCCTCTCTTCTATCCTCGCTCATCTCATCAAGGTTGCTTTATTAGTCTGTTTTGCTTTAACCTTACTCTCTTCCTCTTCTTGAGCTTCTACAAAAGTCAAAGAACCCTTCCCGCTGCCGCTTGGCACTGGAGACAATGACTGCGTTGCTATGTCTACCCCAAGAGAGCAAAGTCTGGAGGGCATGTGCAGAGAGTGTCAGTTGGAGAGAGAGAGAGAGAGGAGAGAAGAGAAAAGATAGGGAGAGGAGAGAGAGAGGAGAGAAGAGAAAAGATAGAGAGAGGAATAACCATGTTTGTTCGTTCAGTGTATCTCCGCCCTCTCGGCTCCCTTCCCAGCCGTTCGGCAGGCGGCAGCCGAGGGACTGGCAGAGGGACTCGCTGTCGCTGCCATCTTTGATGAGGAGGCTATCGCGGTTAGAAGCGGGGACGGAGATGAAATAAAAAGAAAGAGATGAAACGAAAGGGGGAGAGATATAGAGCAAGGAGGAGAGAGAAAGAGTTTTGCAGGCTCTGTCGGAGACAGCTTGGCACCAGACAGGCGACATGAGTGTAATCGAGAAGTCGAGTGCCCTCGTGAGGCAGCGACTGCTCTCTCCCTCTCCCATGCTAGTTGATTGAAGCAACCGCGCACTTCAGCTAATCTTGCATGCATGGTTCTGAGGCAGCTTGTAAATTCCTTTCGATATCTGATTCCATTAAAGTTCCTAGTCATTTGAGTCCATCGACTGTATTTCTGTATTTACGACCCCATTTACTCCCGAACCCGCTTTAAATCTTACCACTAACGCGAACTGCACGGGTTAATCCTGATAATTTATCTTTTTTTGGTATAAATAAGATTGCTCTCTTGACTTTGTTCTGTTGTGATTGTCCATGTTGCCATCGCTGAGCATTATTGATAATAAATAGAACAGCACATCCAAAAGTGTACATTTATACAGCGTACCCGAGTCATAATATGTAATATGGAATCCATGACACATATGAATATAAAAATATACTCTGGGATTACAAATCATATTTGGAGGGAACGCCCACCAGTTTAATCTCCCTTGACTCTACTCGCATGCACAGATATTCGCCAAGAACTGTACACAAAGTGACGGAGGAGAGCTGGAGAAGCCACCACGATAACTGAAAAGCACTTACAAATAGTACACAGTGTCTATTCTCCATCCACTTTTATGCAGAGGACCAGTGTCTATGCCCTTTAACCGACAACATCAACGCAGACTAACCGAAGTAGGGAATGCGTGGGCATATACAATGAGTCCGACGAGGTGGAAAACGTGGATGGTGGAGGCAAAGTCGAGACATTGTCGTGCCCTTTGCACTACGAGGGAGAGAGCGACGGAGCAGGCCAAGGCAGCCAGCAGCTGGCTCCAGACTCCCACTCGCGAAGGCTGCACAAAGAGGTTTCTCTTCGTTTTCTTATTTTTCATCGGTACCTGTTGGCTGAAGACAACTGCCAAGGATACGGTGTAGCCACCGAAGGAAGACACAATGAGAACGCTGCAGAACACGAAATAGAAGACTCCCTGCAATTGCTCTGCCCTTCGACCCACCAGTTCTTCATCACCCCCTCACAGCCCATCCCTCAATCGCTCTCTGTCAGCTGTTTCTCTCGCTCTCACTCTGAGAGGATACCTGCATGCAGAGCATCTGGCAGATGAGAAGGAGCGGGTCCCACACGAAAGCTCGGAAGGAGGACATCTCCTCCTTCCCTCTCACTCTCTTCCTTCTTCTCCTTTGAAAAGTGACTTTCGCTCGCTGAAGAATTAGTTAACGTTCTAAGATTTCCTTGAAAACCGTTACAGATAACGTAGAACGGTATGATACCCATTTCAAGACAATAAAGGACGATCTCATTCAATTCCAATTTTTTTACCCAAAGACCGGCATTCATAAAAGATACATATCACCAGGATAGTAGATGGAATCACAGCAACAGCACACGTCCCAAACAGAAAAGAGAAGTCTCTTCAGTTACCAAACCAGCTACTAGAAATCTTATCGTAGAATGAAGTAAGAGAGGCTTTGGAAGAGCCAGAGGCCGAGTTGGCCAGAAGAGAATTGTGGCGAGAAGATCCTTTGGCTGCGGAGCCCCTGAGAGCCTTCTCGTTGCTCGCTCCAACTGCAGCCGCCTGCACAACGTCATTCTCACTTCATTTCATTAGAAAGACTTCCAATCCATTGGCGGAGAAGCATGGGAAAGAATAGAGAGAGAGAGAGACAGAGAGAGAGAAAGAAAGAGAGTGAATGAAGGAGAGAGACAAAGAACGCGAACCATTCGATCGAGCCGTGGGATGAGTGGAATGCGGGGACGGAACTCGGAAGGGCGAGGGAGGAGATCAGCGATGGGAGGAGGACGAGAAGAAGGAGAAGTGGACTCCTTCGAGGGGAGGATGTCCACCAGGAGAACAGCTATTGTCAGCTGAAGGAGAGAGGATGATCCACTAACAAATCTAGGCGAGACCCTGCCTGAATCCGCTGAATTGCAGTCTTGGTGTTGGAGGAGAGAAGAGGAGAGAGAAGAGTAAGATCGAATGGATCGAGGGAAGCTTCGAGTCTCCTCTGCACTTCACTCCACGCGTCTCCCTTCGGCTCCTCATCTGCACTCACAAATCGCAAATCAACAGTATCTCCTGTTCTGCATTATTTGAGAATATCATTTCCCTTTCTCATGGTTATAATCGACAAGCGCGTGAAAATGTATAAATATGAATGCCTGACTCGGAAGAGGGAAGAGCGAGGACAAGACGCGGCAGTCAAAGAGCAGCTGGATCAGAGTCCGTTGAGGAATCGCCTTCGAGGATGTCGATGACTGAGTTGCTAAACTGACGAAGGATTAACGACAATCAATTCATTCTCTCTGTATTGACCCCCTTTTTGCAGGGTTGAATAGAATGGAGAGACTGCAAACCAGCAGATTCCACGATGTCCGTGTAAGTCTTCGAGAGGATCTTCGCAATGGCATCCGAAGAGTTCTTACGTACTGCGCGAGAGAGAAGATGGCAGATCGAAGACTCGGACAACCGTGTTGCCATCTACACTCCCATGTTTTTTTTTAATTTCAAAAATCACTTCTCCTATTCAATTTGAAATGTCTGACATCGAAAAGAACAGCATGAACAGGAGCAGAGATGGTGAGAGGCACGTGGACAGTTCCGACTTGAGGAAGCTCCAGGGCCTCCCATTCCTAAGCCAATTTCTTCTCAAGATATCAAGCATTGTTTGAATAGAAAGCGAATAACGAATCATTACCAACCAGAGCGAAATCTACAGCGCGCAGAGGATCAGAAGAGGCAGAGATGAAGCGAGAGAGCGAGGAACTACCGGTGAGTACGTCACGCGCCATTTCACAAGCATAGGCACTAGAAATATATAAGAGTAGAAGAGAGAGAGAGAGATAGAGAGAGAGAGAGAGACAGAAGAGACCCAAAACAGAGAGAAATATTTCATTTCCAAACTAACGACAGGGATTTCTCAATAGCACCGTGCAGGACGGCAGAGCAGGAGGAAATACGACTGCCTTCACGATTTAGAGTCTGAAAAGAGGAGAAAGGAAGGAAAGGACAGTGCACAACTTTGAACAGGGGATACAGATCAAGAATTCGGAGCATACGCCGAGGGCTGATGGATTGAACAAGGCGCAGTACGCCACGTCAGAGGGGTTCAACACACTCCCACACACCTTTTTCAGCACGGGGGAGACTTCGAGTAATGCTGATAGAAAGATTACCCAAGTACTACTTTTACAAACCTTGCAAAGAACTGCACCATCCGAGTGAAGAAGAGCGAGACAAATTCGGGCAGCAATCAGAGGGCAAGAGACCTTCTCAGGCAAGATTCGATGGTTCACCAATCTGCAGGAAAGGGGTTACACAGGTACAGCATAGAGAGAGACAAAGAGAGCGTGAGAGATACCAGCAGGCTGAGAAAGAGATTTCAGAACAAATGACCTGTACATCATGTCAACTACGCTGTCTGCCAGAGTGTCTCGAATAGAAGAAGAAGAGTCTTCTCCGACCGATGAAGGCCCTGAATCTGAGATCTTGGGAACAAGGAAACTAATACGATTGCAATTAAGAGGAATTTAATACTTTCAACAACCACATTTAGAAAAATTAACTAAAAGCACAAAAACCGATCAAAAGATACTGGCAAATAGCTTTATCCTCACAACAAAAATAGCCTTAGCTATTTGTAGAAATAAAGGTGAAAAGTAAGAACTGACCGATACGGGGAGAAGCCTTTTCATAGAGAGTGCATTGGTGTAGAAGAGCAGAGAGGCCCGAGTAGAGAGAAGAGACTGCTCTGAGAGGAGCAGAGAATGAGGCAGAGAGAGAGAGAGAGAGAGAGAGAGAGAGAGAGAGAGAAAGTGAGACTAACTCCTTGAGTGGAAGGGGGAAGCCAATGGCGAGGAGGGGGTCAAACTTGGCGGGACGTTTCTCAAAGAGGCAGCCAGGAGAATCGGATAAGGGCAGAGAGGAGCAGGAGTCCAGGAAGCTATTCTCGAGGGACAACACCGAGGAGTGCAGCAAGGACTGCAACACAACGAAGGGTGGGGTCACTGGTCACACCGTGTTATATAAGGATGCGAAAAATGATAGCAAGTATCAAACAAACAGCCTACAACTATTTACAAAAAATTACAAATGGTGAAAGTAACTTTAAACTTCTGATCGACGACATCGCCAAATAGATTCTCATAAAAAAGAAGAGGGCCCGCGAGGCCTCCAAGGCGTGGCCATTCCTAGGAAGATACTCATTATTCGCAGAACGGAAAACGAAATCTGGGTTACCTCATTAAGAACCGAGCTGAGAGTCTCAAGGAACTCTATGAGAGTTTCGATAGATTCGTAGTACTCACAAATCAACTCGACGGTGGGACGAGCAACCGCGCAGATTCTGTAACCAGACAAAGAAATATAAGAATAAAAGCAGTGCTGAAATAGGTCTGACCCATGACAGCGTTGTAACCCCCCGGGCCGAAGGCCATCCTTTCTTTCCCGTACTTAGGAATCCTTTCTTTCCCGTACTTATTTCTCTTTGTAACCCCCCAGGCAGGCCATTTGGCCGTTTGTAACTCCCCGACCCAAGTCGAGAGGTAGGCACTATTTCAGCACTGAATGAAAGGAATTCGGAAAGAGAACAGAAAGAGGAAAGGGAGAAGCAGAACTGTTGTATCCAGTGCTGGCCCTTGTCGTGAATGGTCTGTGAGAGAAGAGAAGTCGTCTCCTTCCTCCGCTCTCTCTGCTCTCCATTCACTGCTTCAGCCTCCGTTCCAATCATCCGAATGAAACAGACAAAGGCAGCATCGCGGCACAGATCATCCACCACTTCTGAGATGGCAAGAGTACAGTAAAAGGTAGTTAGGAAAGTGGATACGGTAGGATGAAATGGGCTGGCCCTGACCGGGTCGAAAGTTCGGTGCACTGATCGCCTGGAGAACTCGCAGCATTTCGCCATGTGCGAACAGTTCTTCCACAACCTTTAACAATTCTTATAATTTCAGCTTCTCGCACTCCTTGGAAAGTTGTTGAAAATGTTCAAAAAAAACTTTCATAAAGTAAATGAAACCTTGAGAGTATTCTTGCATTCTCCAACAATGGTGAGAAGAGAACTGGAAGAATCGAGGAGTCCCGCGATGAATCCCTAAAAGAAACATTAAAGAGTGTGACAACGTCATTCTAACCAATTTGCATGTTTTTGCTACAAACTTTTCTGGCAGTGAGGTATGCATCCAGCAGCTGCTCCGTGTTGTATCCTTGCAGCATCGACAACGCGGCCAACTCGTTCACCGCCCAGTCAGAACTGCAAAACAAACAAAAAACATAAACTTTGAACAACAGAATCGGCTAGGCAAAGCGAAGAACGAAACCGCGATGAGTTGGCGAGTTGGGAGAGAAGATCAGAAACAAGCTGACGACGGGAGACTGCAAGGTGCCGACCGAAAGGAGCGAGCAGCGATGACATCTCAAGAAAGAGTGGAGTCAAGAGTGGAAGAACAAATGGAGATGGAAACGAACACTGGGCGTGCTCTGCTGAGTCTGCAGTTGTCGGTGGAGATGTTCAGCGAGAAGGAGAGCGTACGCATCATTGAAAGCGTCCCAAGACGGCTCCTGTCATTTCCACCATTCGCTCTAATATTCTTAGAGGAAAAAACAGCAATCCTCCGAAATCAGTGAGTGAACTGACCGTGCCGATGAGAGGAACAAGTCGTTGGAGAGCGAGGAATCGATGAAGATGAGCAGCAGAGCGGCCGGAGGAGAAGGGAAGGGCATCCGAGGGGGCGGCGGAGGGGCCCGAGCGGGTCGCTGCCACTGCACTAGCCAGCTGCTCCGCTAGGCAGTGCACCCCGCGCACCTAACAGTTCTTCTTTTAGCTCTATGCATGTTCTAGCTTGACAAGGCTAATCTTAAAGTCGTTTTAAAAAGCAACGAACAATTAATTCGTGTTACTTCAAATAGAAAGGGAAGAATCAACAACCAACCTCACTACTCGCATCCAACACATCCCTGTATCTCCGCCCAACCATTTCTCTTAGCTCTTCCCTCTTCTGTTCCACCTCTTTCCTGCAAAATAAAACCGATCTGCACGACGCAGCAGCCTTCTTCGGTGGAAGAAGATGAATTGACTGACTGGAGCTGTCCCTGGATGTTCTCCAGCTGCTCGACTGTCAAATCCTTCATCAGCCGATCCACGTCCATTCTGTCTGCAACTTCATTAATTACCTCTGTTCAAATGGATTTAAGGTATCATGACGAACACTGCGAACGTTCATGTCAAATAAATCATAATACACTCTACTCGAATCAATTATTTATACACAAAAGAATTGGTCCAAACAATAACTTACAACATGCATGCAATTAATTATTAAGCAGAAAACAAGGACGCCAAATAACCGACTGTTTTGATTGAACTAAATAAGAGAGAAAGAGAGGGGGGAAGGCTTTGGGGTAGAAAAGGTGGCACGATAAAATCTCTCTTGTCCTTAGCAAATCCCGCGACGAATCAATGGCCAGCCTCGCCCTTCTTGCCCGAAACCTGCAGAAAGAATAGGAATAAAGCCACTATTCTACACCTTCGCAATCTACTCGTGTCCTTGTGAAGAGGTGCAGAATTCCCATTTTTATTCAACCAAAGCTTTAATTTTTAATCTAATGGATCCGCACATTTCGTTCTCTTTTCTGCTTCTTTCTAGTCTACCGAAGAAAGATAAGCAACCCGCTGGAATTCATTCATGTTGACAGAAGAGAGCGGGCAGCCGTAGATCTTCAGCTCGGCCAACTCCGTGACATCTCCTCCGCTCAGGTTGTCCGCTATGAACAGCTGCAGGTTCTGGACGTTCTGGAACTTGACGAAGCGAAGCGGCTGAAGCTCGCCCTCTTCTTCAATCAGAGAAGAGACGCGTAAGCAAATGCCATACCAAGCAAAGCCTTTTGATGATGAATGGAAAGATGAGCAGAAAGGAACCTTCGGTGGCCTTCTGGCTGAACTCCAATGCCTGGACGGCCTCCGCCGCCGCGGCTTGGTCGAAGTCTAGCGTCTTCGGAAGATTTGTGAAGAGGCGCACACTCTTCGGAGATCGGTCCCCCACTCCCTCAACCATTGCCAGCCTTTAAGAGTTCCTACGAAAAAAGCTACCAGGTTTCCGAATGCTTCTTCCAAAGGAATTATGACTGCGCTCCAACGGTTCTCCTTTCTCTGACAAACCTTGATGGCGATTGAGTGGATCTTCACCGGCTGAGTGAAGGCGAAGGAAATGATGAGTTGTTCATCGCAGTCCGAGCGGAGAGTGCTTGCTCCTACAAAATACTTCTGCGTTGAAAAAGCAGAATGTGTTTGAACCTTCAACGAAGGAAGCCAATGGAGTGCCGTCGTCTTCGTTCAGGACTTCCATCTGCCTTTTGTCGATAAACGTCTTTAGATCCGTGAATCCTGGCACTGGCCCAGAGGGGGCGGTATCCTGAACGGTTATCATTACTGATATCTATTCATAAACAGTAAATCTGACACTGGAAACATATAAGTGAGAAAGAGTAAAGACTCTGAACCAACAGCCCATTTCCTGATCATGGCCTCAAGTGCATCGTTGTTTGCGCCGCGGAGCAAATCAACCTTAGCTCTACAAGTTCAGACTTGACGACTGTAGACTAAACCAACAACTGTTAACTGACTTGTTGACCAGCATGAGGAACGTAGGCATGGCACTAACCCCGTGTGAAGCGGAAGACGCTATAGAAAAGGAAACTAACTCCATTCAACCAAAGAGATCATTCATAACAAACCTTGGCATTTGTCCACGTCAACTTTGAGGAATTCGACAGAAAGATACTTGTTTGACAGTTGCTCAAAGAAAGGTGCAATAATCTTGCATGGGCCGCACCTGCCAAAGTACATCGGATAATTTTGCCTCCAATAATCCTGATAGTAGAAGAATGATGGCAAAGAACAAGACCAATGAAGGAGCGAAATAACCATTCGGCGAAGAAGTCGACGACAATGGGCTTGGAAGCAGCGGCCGACACAGCGGCGTTGAATGCATCATCCGAGTTTATGTGTTTGACCGGCATCCTTCCAGAGATACACCTCCAACTTCAGATCCGAAAGAACAGTGATATTTAACTCAAAATGTCATCTCGGGAAAAATCGGAGCAACTGCTTCGCACTTCAAAAGCAACTGCTTAGCAGTTCAAAAGTCGTTCGTTTGAGTTCGACTACCCTTCCACTTTAGCACTGCTATTTCAAATTTTCGCTGCTAAATGACAACTTTGCTTCTTTTTCGCTGCGAAGCTGTTGCTCCGATTTTTCCCGAGATTGTACCGCCGTCCACCATGTCGTGGCATACGCTCACTCTACCGTAATTTCCTCACCAAAATGCACGAAAGAATGGCATAAAAATGTCCTTTTTGCGATGACAAAAACCTTCCTAATGAAGCGCCAACACAATGGTTGTTACCAAACACTCGTCTGCTCAAGGTGGATGGAAACAAGGATGCGGTAAAGGAAGTTGTCATCATACGCGAGAAACAAAGAGAAAGAGAGAGAGAGAGAGAGAGAGAGAGGGAGAGAGAAAGAGAGAGAGAGAGAAAGAGAGGGAGAGAGAAAGAGAGAAAGGGAGAGAGAGAGAGAGAAAGAGAGGGAGAGAGAGGGAGAGAGAAAGAGAGAGAGAGAGCGAGAGAGATAAAGAGTGGGAGGGAGAAAGAGAGAGAGAGAGCGAGAGAGAAAGAGAGGGAGAGAGAGGGAGAGAGAAAGAGAGAGAGAGAGCGAGAGAGATAAAGAGTGGGAGGGAGAAAGAGAGAGAGAGAGCGAGAGAGATAAAGAGAGGGAAGGAGAAAGAGAGAGAGAGCGAGAGAGAGAAAGAGAGGGAGGGAGAAAGAGAGAGAGAGAGAGAGAGAGAAAGAGAGAGAGAGAGAGAAAGAGAGGGAGAGAGAGGGAGAGAGAAAGAGAGAGAGAGAGAAAGAGAGAGAGAAAGAGAGGGAGAGAGAAAGAGAGAGAGAGAGAGATAGAGAGAGAGAGATAGAGAGAGAGAGAAAGAGAGGGAGAAAGAGGGAGAGAGAAAGAGAGAGAGAGCGCGAGAGATAAAGAGAAGGAGGGAGAAAGAGAGAGAGAGAGAGCGAGAGAGATAAAGAGAGGGAGGGAGAAAGAGAGAGAGAGAGAGAGAGCGAGAGAGAGAAAGAGAGGGAGGGAGAAAGAGAGAGAGGGAGCAAGAGAGGGAGAGGGAGAGAGAGAGAGCAAGAGAGAGAAAGAGAGGGAGAGAGAAAGAGAGAGAGCGCGAGAGAGAGAAAGAGAGAAAGAGAGAGAGAGAGAGAGAGAGAGAGAGAGAGAGAGCGCAAGAGAGAGAAAGAGAGGGAGAGAGAGAGAGAGAGAGAGAGATAGAGAGAGAATTCTTTTGTTTCATTGGTGCAATCTCTTCTGATGGTGGACTAGCAGGTGGGAACGTTCTTCGAGAGGGTGCGTGGAGGTAGAAAGATCATTCTTCTGTCAGCCCGGCAAGGCTCTGCAAGTCGATGAGACTTGCATCGTCCGCAGGAAGTACAATGTAGATCGCGTTGAAAGACTGACTGGTCAGAGGAATACAAGATGCGACGAAGCTCGTATTCGTGGAGATCACGGATAAAAGGGATGCGGCGACTCGAGACCCCGTCATCTAGAGTCACGCTATTATACACGCAAGCCCCAACAGTGCTTAAACGATGACTAATTTTGCTTGTACTTCCTGACCTTCATCTTGGAGATCATACCCGACAATCATTGTCGCATTAATCTAAAAGGTGAGTGGCTTTGGCCATACCGTGTTCCCATTATTCTCGCTTTTGCAAGTCTCTTGTTTCTCCTTGTTTTCCTTTCTACTCATTAATATGTTCGTCACCATTACTCCTTTATAAAAGCCAAAAGCTTTCATATCATTGCCAAGGAGTTGTTGCGCGCCAACCTATAGTTGTAGAAACTGGAAAGCAAGTTTACACACCCTGTCACTAATGATTTTTTTTTAAACAAAATCACTTATCCATTGATATAAATTTTCATGTGGCACAAATAGTCAATGCAAAGCTAAATACATTTATACAAATCTGTTAGATAGCATATCGTCATTACCAGTGAATACGGAGGGTGCGGGGCATACAACCTTTCTGGTTTGAAAAGGCCAAAGGGAACCAGCACATTGGGATTCTTGAGTGGTTCGCAGCGCATGCATAACATAATACAAACTGTCGTGAGAAATCTTCTCAAACCAGAAGGGGAGTTGCCCTTCGCACTTACGACGGCTCCACAGACGAAGTGAAGCTAATTTCTAATGAAGTGAAGAGTGTTGTGGGCCCTTGCGACCAGAATGTCGGAGAAACCAAAGGGTGTAAAGGCTGCGAGCTGTACGAGTACGATATGGCCAGAACACAATATTGCATGAATACGAAGATTTTATTTTGCGAACTAGGAGCAATTTGCAAGCGGATTCAGTAAAGCACTAGCATATTTCAAATTAAAGGTATTAAGCACAATTTCAAAAAGACCGCAATTCCCCACTGCTCCTCTTCGAAAAAACGAGAGTTACGAGTAAAATATCGTCGAAGTACCAAAGATATTCAGACTTTGCTCTCATCCATGAGACTGAACAGAACGGGGACACGAATCTGGCACATGTAAGCAATTCATGAGGCGAGCATAGCAATCGTCGATACACAGTCATGAGTGATAAAACAATGAAAGATTAGAAGAAAAGCTCGCGCCAATTAAAATATCGACATTAAATATTTATATATATATATATATATTTTTTTAACTGAAGGGACATGGATGACTTGGGAAGTGAAAGGTTTAGGATGTCTGACGAGAAAGTTCGAGAGAGAGAAGGCGTTCCTCGAGACAGCGAACTCTGTCCAGCAGTTGGTTGTACTCCTGGCGAGAGACGCACTCACCACTTTCCCGGCCACACACTCCACTTCCAGCTGTCTCGATTCCATTTCCAGTCACGGCGGAAGGTGGCAGACTCGGAGAAGGCTCGGAATGACGCCCTGCAATATTTACAATTCCATACAATTCTGCGAGCAGCCTCAAATTAAATCAAATGAATCTCAGAAGATAAAGCCAATAGTCAGCTAAAAGTTTTGCTAATGTTTCGCCGTTGGCGACAAAATTCTTTAGGCCCCTAATACACAGTCCTAATACAACCCATGCCACCGGAGCGTTTACCGAATGAGTGGGTAATGGAAGGGGTGATGGCAGTTGCGGAGGACTCCTTGGCTGCCGTGGTGGGAGATGTCTTCGGAGAAGAAGCCGCGAGAGGAGCTTCGATGCCCAGGCCGATGTCGCTTCGGCTCATGTTCTCATTCTGCAGGAATGTCAAAGATGGTAGCCACCCCCGGAACCAGGGCAAAAAAAAATCAGGTCCTAAACGAACCCATCCTGTTCTTGGTCCTTAATCAGGCACTACCCCCCGTAGTTATTAATCAAAACATTCATTTTGCATTACTCTACCTTCCTTTCGGTATTCAAATGACACCAATTATGCCCGCCAAGAGCATTGTGCTGGACAACTGACCGAGACGCTCTGATTGGGTGGCGCCTTGGGAAACATTGAGACCGGGCGACGTCCTCCGGTGGGGCGGACTCGTCCCTTCGTGAGATGAGTGAGGGGAACAGTTTCTGGAGGAGCAGCAAGAGAGGGGCCGGCTGGTTCCACCTCAATACAACTTTCATTTTCTCTATCATAGCAACTTTAAACTAACCAGGAACTGTCAGAAAACCTAAATTCCAAAAATTCTGATATTTTGCATATGGATAAAGCAACAGATTGGATGGTTCGGAATGAAAAAATAGGAAACGAATCCCTCTAAAAAACATTTTAAATCCATTTAAAGATGCGTGAAAATATCGCTTCATCTGTAATGTGCCACGTTAAAAAAACGTTCCAACGCATAAAACATGAAAGATTGCCGCAGATACATTCAGCTCAAAACATTTTTTTTCATTTTGATACTTACACTTCCTAAATTAGTATTTAAATGAATAACCATAGAAAATACAGAAAAGAACTCCACGACCTCGAAGCCTTTTATAAAATTAGCAAAAGACTTTGGCCCGAAGGGACATTGAACTTGCGATAGAAATATTGTAGCCGGAAGCGCTACCAACAGCTCCAATCTTTCATATTTTCAACGTTGGAACGTTTTTTTATCGTGGCGCATTACAGGTGAAACGAAATTTCCACGCATCTTTAAATAGGTTTAAAAAGTTTACGAGATGGATTCGGGGTCCTATTTTTTCATTCCGAACCATCCAATATCAGAATTTTTGAAATTTAGGGTTTCTGACAGTTCCCTGGTAAGAAGATAAGAAGTGTACCACGATGGCGGTAGAAGTGGGAGAGGAAGCGGCGGCTGAGTTTGAGGGGGGCGGGGGACGAGTGCCCGGCGTGAACATCGGCAAGTGCTAAACTCATTCAGCCTTTCATTCTCTTCTTCTATTATCTTCATTCACAACAACTGTAACCATAACCAATGAAGAAGAGGATTAACCTGTATCTTAGCCTTGGCTTCCTTGAATGCCGAGTTGATGGCGGGAGTGGCCTTAGCAGAGTCATCTCCAGCGGCAGCGGTGGAAGAGTCTCCGGCATTGTTCGTAGGTGGCAGGATGGCCGTGACAGGTCTGCTTGGGGAACTCGACTGGCCTGTACAGTATCACAATCTCTACTTCATCTTCTTACTCTTCGGATAATTATTTCTCATTATTTTCATAATAAGAGAGAGAAAAGACGATGATCTGTTAAGAATATCGAAAGAAATGAAAGACTCATGGTGTAGGCAACTATGTAAGTCACCACAGCGTCAACACGAGCAGAAAAAAAAACATTCTTCTGAGGTATCAATGCTCACCTGCTGCAGAAGCAGTAGAAAGAGAAGGAGTGCTCGTAGTAAGAACGTTCTTCGGCGGCTTTGCAGGAACCTTAATATCTCAATTACGTTGAAATAAAAAAAAACATTGTTTTAGAACACGTATTAAACAAAAAATTTTGTCCGGCAAAATTTTTTTTAGTTAAACGAAAAATAGAGAAAAAACAGCAACGATGATAATAGGTTAGTCATAAGAAAGAAGCAATAATAATAGGGCATAAACAACCCCAAATGAAATAAAGCGTTTAATGAAGCAGAAAAGTGGGCAAAAGCATATGTATATTATATATATATATACATATATATATATATATGTATATGTATATATAGTACAGTGATGTGCACCAACAATGGCAGAAATGGGCGCGGCGTGACGCCGCGTGCCAATCAGACCGCATTGAATAAGTCGATGCAGAAGCAACCAAATGTAAAGATCCGGATATGTACAGAATCAGCATTTTTTGGCACATCGAGCACACAGACTTTTAAAATGTAATTTTACAACTTTTTTCATTAAAGTTATTAAGAAAATAATTACCGTATTTTGACTATCATGAAGTTCACTATACACACGACAAAAAAACACACACGAAATATGACAAATTCTGCATTTCGGTTTGCACGCCAAAGTTGCGTATTTCCGCCGGCTTCCATACTGGTTGAGCTTAGGTTGATTGCTTCACGGTGCAAATCAACTTTGGATTGCGAATTATAGCTTGTTCTGCGTTCCTATGTTGTCGTTGACACTGCTTGTTCCAAAACAACCGAGATATCGGTCCATGTAACAAGTTCGTTGATATGTTTCGCATACGTGTTGGCCTTGATTCTTGTTGTTGATTGAAGAGGAGGCGTTTATGTTGCAGAATACAAAAGATGCGAACGATTTTCAACCGATTTTACGGAGAATTGGCCGCCAGACCATCGGAAGAGGGCACGGGCTTGCTTAGGTCAGGCATGGTCAGCTTTTTTCAGCATTTGTTCTGTTTCAAGACCTGATACTCTCTCTCTCTCTCTCTCTCTCTCTCTCTTTCTTTCTTTCTCTCTCTCTCCTTCTCTCTCTCTCTCTCTCCGTCTTTCAAAGCATTCAGTTCGAGCCTTCCCCACGGCCAATATGCTCTGGCACCAATCAAAACTACTCTCTCTCTCGGGCTTGCATGTCGTCAGAGAATCTATGAAGTGCAGATCAAAAAAGGAGAGAGAAAGAGGGAAACGCAAGGGGAGGGGAGGACACGATCTGACAATGAGTGTGAGGTGAAGAATGTGGAACGCGCGCGGCCTGTCGTTGGCTACTTGTAAGAGGGACACAGTTCGCTGGGTCGTCAGAAGGCTCGATACTTTTAGCCAAACACATTGCATGCCCGAAATTCCAATTCTGAACTCCAATAACCTAGGACGCAAGATCCCAGACGCGGAGGGGATCAGAACCCGCGCCCACTGCACCACTCAGTCTTTCTACAACCAATTAACCACACACAACTTACCACTCCCAGATGCACAGCTCTCCAAATGCACAGATAAATATAAGTTTCCCTCGAACGCGACACTTCCTCACTGTTCATATGCTCAAATCTTTTTTCCAGCCCGAAGTTTCGTCCATAGGCCCCAAGAACTTTCCAGCAACAAATTTCTCTTTATCTTCTCTCAATGTACAATGTGTAAGTCGTAATTTTTTTGCAATTAGATGCGACAACATTTAAAAATGTCGTTTCATAACAAGGGTATAACAATAAACGGTGCGATAGAGAGTAAGAGGGAGACTCTACGAACGCGGTCTCTCCTTCTTGCCCTTGAAGAGGGAGATGAAGGACGTATTGGCGTTATCTTGAAGCGGACACCGGGAATATCTCCGACGGCGTGGCTCTTGCGACCGAATTCAGCCACGAGCAACTCGTCGTTCTCCTTAAACCAAAAAAAGTTAATTAAGGCTTCGAAAAATACCTATTTTAAGGCATAAAATGTTGTTTCCTTCGATTAAACGAAACTGACAGCCAAAAAGAAAGTCATACTGTTTCGCAGAATAGCGCAAACCGATAATACTGTATAGCCCTACAGACTCCATAACCACTTGTTAAACCAACACAAATCGACTACTGTAACACTATCCCTCACAACATGTCTCTTGTTCACTATCACAAATTCTTGTCAGCGCAAACAGAGAAGAAAACGCCCCTATGGCCCATCACGCAAGCAACAGTAAGGGGGTCCACCACACAGTGTTTGTCAGCAAAGCCCCTTCTTCACCCGAATGCAAACTAATCAGGAAAATACAAAATCAGGTACATATATATTCGCGATAAAAAAAACCACAGGGAAATAACAGAAAACCACCTAGCCAATAAAAGCCATAAATCAAATTAAAATACTTCCAACAAGGAAAGTATTCGAACCTGTAAACTTCACATTCTAAGTATTTCACTTAACTTTAAAAATGAAAACGCAATACACACCTTTGAATCCGGAATCAGAGCAGGGGCTCCTCTCTATGCACACCAGAGACTTCCCCTCTTGCGCATTCCGCATGTGATGGGTCGAGCACTCGAGCGATCCTGATAAAAGACAAGGGCTTTCTCCATCTCATAAGTTAATATGAAAAAAATGTAGAAGAAAAAAGTTGCAGAAATTTAATGAACACATGGTTAGTTTGAATCATACTGTAGGAAAGGACATCTTCTTACTGTAGATTTAGCATGAAATTGTTGTACATTTAACGCGTATTAGAAGTGTTTGGAATGAGTTTTAATTTTTAACGTGTGAACCAAAATTCTAGAATAATGCAAAGAATTATGGTCGGACAAGTACGAAATATCGAATGCAATGAAGGACTTAAATTACAAGACGAAGACTACTGCAAAAGATGCGACTAGATAGCATATTCTCATATAATGATTACTGATAAGCCGAAGAAGCATTTATACCTGTTCAGCCGAGAACTCGAGAAGACGATGAAGCGGTGGAGCAGGCCAGGATACGCTTCTCCATGCTCCAGCGATACGCGAAAATGCGGGCAGGAACTCGAATTTGCGATCCTGATAAAAGATAACAAGTTTCTCCATCTCTTTCTCGTAATTAATAATGCAAAAATTTAAGAAAAAAGGTGCACCAATGTAATGAAAGCGGGAAGCTTTAGTTTGAAACATACTTATGCATCGAACATATTCTTATTGTAGCGCCGTTCCAAAACTGTTGTACATTGAGATAATCTCCGCTGTTCAGCGAAAGTGTTTGGGATATGTTTTAGTTCTTAACATGTTAACCAATATGCGAGAATATCTAATTTGGAATAGTAAAAACAAGGAAGGGCTAAAACGATACCGATTATATATACTGCCAAAGATTAATACCACTCAATTCCAAATAAAACACAAAATGAGCAGCTGTTGGCCATGACTTTCGCAAGTTAACCAGTCAAACCCCGTTTCCTTAACTATTCGGACGAGCGAAACATCTTTGTGAATGATGCTACGAAAATAAACAACCAAGGAGCAATTAGGTTGCAGTGCGTAATTCAAGTTGTCAATTCCAAACAGAACACAAGTTTAAAAAGCTGACCAGGCCGGAAGAGAGCTAGACCAGCGCCATCTTCTGATTGTGAGGCCAGCCGATCAATCTCTTCGTAACGTCGGTCGAAAATCGTTCGCAACTTCTGTCTTCTGGAAGATAACTCCACTTGATTCAACAGCAAGTATCATGGTCAAGAAAAATACGAAACACTCCATGGCGCAATGAAAATTGTTCGAACATGGGCCGGTAAACCGTTCATTTTAGAGCCAACAGTGGCAGCGTGGACACATGATGACAGAATAAGATATAATTCGCCATCCAAAGTTGATCTTCACCGTGAAACGAACAAAGTACGCTCAAAAAGTAAGGAAGGCGGAGAAAATACGCAAGTTTGGCGGGCAAATCATATGCAGAATGGGTCATATTTCGTGTGTGCTTTTCTGTCGTGTGCCTAGTGAGCTTCACGATAGTCAAAATACGGTATTTATTTTCTTAATAACTTTAATGAAAAAAGTTGTAAAATGACATTTTAAAAGTCTGTGTGCTCGATGTGCCAGAAAATGCTGATTCTGTACATATCCGGATCTTTACATTTGGTTGCTTCTGCATCGACTTATTCAATGCGGTCTGATTGGCACGCGGCGTCACGCCGCGCCCATTTCTGCCATTGTTGGTGCACATCACTGTATATAGTATATAGTACGAACAACCTGAGGAGGGAGGGGAGGAAGTACCGCAGCAGCACCAGGCAGAGCGGCAGGTGGTTTCTCGTGGAGACGGGCAGTTGAGGGACTACCAGAGATCGATGACGGCTTCACCTTAAAAAAAATTCTAGAGTTTAGAAAATCACGATGAAATGGCGGTTTAACTTAATCACTGCTCCAAGCAAAAAGTACAAACCAATTCAACGAAGTTGTCAGGGAAAAGTCCCCGCTTCCCGCTGAGCTCTCCTTCGAACCAACCGGGATCCCCTGTTTGCTTGTTCGTCACCACAACCAACGCGCCAACCTTTCAAATGTACATCATCAATATGGCATCTCCCTTCCATTCGAAAACTGACAGGAGAAAGCGAAAGTTCATCTTCATGCTGAGCTTCGTATACAAAGACGACTTTCGCGTATTCTTTCTCCGACTCCTTCTCCACTTCCTCTTTATGAATAGAAGATGAAAACGGTCGACTGCTGGATGAACTGGCAGGGGGGAAGGAAGTGACCGTGGAAGAGACCTTGTTAGTGCTGCCCCCATTCGAACCCCCCACGGGACTGGAGCTGTCCACCGAAGATAATCTCTTCATTACTGCGGGTTGCTCGTCTGTAACATGTATAAATCAAAAAAGATTATGTATACAAATTTCTTTAAAGAGAGAAACTAAAGCAAAGGAAAAGAATATAAAGAACGGACCAGTTGCCATGAAGTTGGTGGCCGTTTTATCGACGACTTCGTTTGTTGCACTTTTCACCGGCTTAGCCGCACCAAATTTCAACGAAGATTCCTTAGGTTCTATAAAGACATATTATCGAAATGAAATAACGTTGCGATGAACATGCTCATAAATTATTACCTTAAACGGGTGAACAGTGTTTAATCCTCCCTCGCTTTAAATGTTGTCTAAAGGGTCCACCACCAAAAACCGGGAAGATACAGGCTTCCTTGGCCTAAAATATTCCACCCCACCAAAAGTGAGACCTATTTAGACACCGTGAACAATAAAAATAGCTAGTGAATAATATAACGGCAGAACCGAAAGAAAAGAGGCGTTTGAAGAAAGCGAATGAAATATTTGCGGGGAAAAACGCGAGCACAGAAAGGTCAGCCCGAAAGGAACGAAGAGAAGAGAGAATGAAGAAAAGAATGCAAGTAAAGAAGGAATAGAACCCATCAACGCCTAAAGCGGAACAACTAATGGCCATGCGAAGGAAACGTAAAATAAACAGTCTTGTGAAATGGAATTGTTGCCTCCCACCTTGAACATCATATTTCCATTAGCACATTAATAGGACCCATTTGCTGACTAAGCGGTTAGCACATTCTTCACTAGCACTTCGATCCTCGCCCGCCCCCACTCAATCTCGTTTTGGTTCCCTCTTAAGCCCCCCTTAAGTACATCGTGGCATGAAGAATCTTATATGTTCTTCAATCAATAATGGGTCCGGGTCCTTCGCAGTCTCGCCATTTTTTTTCTATTTCTAAACAAAAAGGCAAACATTAAGAAATGCAAGTTTCAGTTAGCTATTAAACGGAATTATTCATCAACAACGGATGTACTACGTCATCGAAATACTGACTGTAGACTTCACAGTAGTTCGTCGGATACATGCCAATGAAGCCGGACCTCTGAAGCCGTCCTTTATTCCATCCATCCTCGATCTTAGCCAGAACCTGATGTGAATATTGAAGATATTAACACATATTCAGATAGAATATGCAGCATAGAGAAGACAAAGATGAAGAAAGACCTCGATGACATCGTCCACTTCGAGATTGAGTTCATCACTCTGCTGCGACTTGTAAGCATAGGTTGCAATGTGCAGAAGGGGAGATGCTGGGGTGCGACTCATCTCTGAAAAGAATGGATTCAAAGTAGACAATTCCTGGGATATCAGACACGGCATCCCGGGCTAACTCTGAGGGGGCTCCTTCATTGATTTTGAGAGATCCGGTTTAGACAGGCGATTCACCATCTTCGCAACATTTCCAACGACCACTTCTCCCTGTAACAGAAAAACCTACCAAAGGAAAATAATAAATATTGCTTACAAAAAGCTGAAAATATGTGAGAGGGAAAAAATGACGGCCTAGAGTCTGGCTTTTAGCCAACGCTAACTTAAGAAAATTTCCCGCCTCTTGGAACGAACGCCAATATGCGCAATAAATGATTCTCGCTTCATACTTCTCACAAACAAATAAAGAACCTGCACAGTCGCCATTCTCCGATTGGATGTCCAAAGAGTGAATTCCTCTCAGAACAGTTCCATCGATCAGGCAGCGCCCGCCCCGCCTAAGAATTGAAATTGGAAAAGGATTCTGAAATACTTCAGGAAATAGAATTAGCGAAACAGTGAATTACTTGTGTTATTCCATGAACAAACAAGGTCAAGAAGTAGGTTATGAATCAGTGTGTTCGCTACGACAGTTGTTGCCATTTGGTCGGCGTATGAATCATCGCTCAGACACACACAAAGCAGCCCCTTCTAGCCATGCACTTTTTGCTATTTTTCTAGACTGGCAATTAAAACAAGCAGACGCATCGCATAAACATTTAAACCAGCTTCGAGCAAAATCAGATTCATAAAAATGCATGAGAAGAGCATGAAGAGAAGCGCGGAAACGGCTAATAAAAACTTATATCGCACCTTACAGAAGTTATGGACACACTGAAACAATAAGAACATTACGGCAAGAATAAGGTAATGCCAAAGGCACCGGGTGGTGCACAAAATACAAACAAAAATATTTCGATGCGTGCAACCAGAAACCAGCAACCCCTATATTCTAATCTACCATCAGAGGTACTGTAACACCAAAAATAAATTGTCGATGATCCAGAAAGGATACTGGAGTATAGTAAGCGATAAAGAGTTCTATGGTCTGAATAGACAAATAATTATTCACAATTGTTTCTTTGATCAGACGAATATTATGCAAAAAATTTTTGATCATGAAAATAAGTAGACCTATAAAAAAAGTGCTCATGACCAGAGTGGGAAAATATTGAAAGAAAGAGAGAGAGAGAGAGAGAGAGAGAGAGAGAGAGAGAAAGATAGTGATACAGAGGCCTTCAAATGTAAAGAAAAGCGGGAAAGGGGGCAGGTGAAAGGCGAGCGAAGTAGCGCCCTTCATTCAGAAGAGATTCCATTTTCTGAGATAGATAAGGATGCTCACCATCAGGTCGAAGAGGCGAGAGGTATGGGAAGAGTTTAGATAAAGAAAGGAAGGCCATCAGAGGCTGTGAATGGAGAGAGAAAAAGAGAGAGATAAAGAGAATTAAAGAGGGAATGAGAGAAACAGAGCGAGAGAAAGAGAGAGAGAGAGAGAGAGAGAGAGAGAGAGAGAACGAGAGAGAAAGATAATGACAGAAACGGAATTGCGAAAACGGAAAGCGACACTACGACTGCCTTACCATTTTGCAGTCCATGAATCGCCGTTAGAGGCATTTTTCAAATGATTTTGAAATTTTGAACTGGAAACGTTTGAAACATATGTATAGTATGTACATATACAATTGCGACTAAAAAGAGAAAACGAAATAGCTTTTACCTGTTTTTAATGACACCTTTATTCACTTTTTGAGCAGAATCGCTATTATAACAGAGTTTTCGAACCAGACATGAATTCAAGAAGAGCTAATAAGGAGAAGATCCTCTCATGTAAGGCAATTTGGACCATGAGTAAGCTCCTTTGAAGAGGTGGAAAATATAGTGGGCGAGGTGGCGAGAGATGGAAAAGATGACGACTTGATGAAAGAAATAAGAGACCCAGAGAAGAGGGCGACAGCGATAGATTGAGATCGAGAGGGAGAGACGGAGACAGAGACCCAGAGAGAGAGAGAGAGAGAGAGAGAGAGAGAGAGAGAAAGAGAGAGAGAGAGAGTATCCCTTCCTCTCTTCCTCATTGAGCATCCTGTCGAATGTGTGTTCAACAATCGATTGGAACAGACTCACCGTATATATAGCAAAGCATTCAAGAGAGGAACACAGAAGACGAAAAGGCCGAGAACATGTTGGAGCATTCACTTTCTTCAATTCTATAACGAGACATGCTCTCTCCAATCTTCTAGTCATCTCAAATTCCTTCTCTCTCTTTCTCTTTCTCTCTCTCACTCGTTCTCTCTCCCTCGTCACCTTTTGGAGTGAGTCCGAAATGCGAGGTGGCCCTGCTCTTCTGGCTTCGGTGCTTGTGTTTCTTCGGACACACCTAATCGTCTTGCTTACTCTCTGTTTTCTCTGCTTCCTTCAGGCGTCTTTGAACGCTCTCCTTGAGGAAATTTCATTGTTCTTTCACCCTACTCCGTCTCTCTCTCTCTCTCTCTCTCTCTCTCTCTCTCTTTCTCTTTCTCTTTATATTTCTCCATCGATTGCTATTTCTCTCTCTCTCTGATCTATCATTAGATTCTGCACCCCCATATCCTCCTCCGTCTCTCTTTCTCTCTCTCTCTCTCTCTCTATCTCTTTCTTACTTTCTTTCTTTATCTTTCATTCTCTCTCTTGAAATTTTAATTTTCAGATTTTTCATTAATTAAAACTAATGATTGCATCCATCACAGACTTCGTTAACAATTCAAATATGCACAGACAGTCTGCTTAATTTCTGATGTATTGCTTGAATCCGCCTTTCCTACTTACCATGTAGCTTTTCAACCGTAAAAATATGTACATTGACAATGTAGAAGCGCGTACTTCCTTCCTCACCCTATACAATAATTGAAAAGTGGCAAATACTAGAATTACGCAAATCATTATGCATGCCGTGATAACCACGATCACATCTAGCTCAGCACTTCATTTATCTTCTTCGATGCAATCTTCCTCACGACTAGCAATAAGCTTGTCAAATCTGAAAAATTAAAACGGTATCTCAATGCACCGAAAGCAAGCGGGAATAAAATGTTGAGATGTTGAGTTGATAATCCCTCGTTATACTACTGTTCAGTCAATGATTATTTTAAACAATAAATTTTTTTTAAACTTACTAATGTGACTCTCTCTCTCTCTCTCTCTCTCTCTCTCTCTGTCATTCTTGTTTTCCCTCTTCATGCTCTAGCTCATTTCGCTCAATTCTGTTGCACCATCATATCTCTTCAAATGGCCCCCCTTTGTCGTCATAAACGACAAAGTAGTTCGAGAGAACAAGAATAGAAAGGGACATAAGGAGACATAGAAAAGGATTGGAGAAAGAAATAGAGAAGGGTTAATAGAGAGAGAGAGAGGAAAGAGAGAAGAGATGAGAGAAGAGAGAAAGATACAACGAGACAAAGAAATAACGTGGGAAAGAGAGACAGCGAGAAAGAGGGAAAACGAGAAAGTGAAAGAAACTTGAGAGAGAAAGGGAAGAGATGGAGAGTAACGGAGAGAGACAGAAGAGAGGCATACTGAGAGACAGATAAAAAGAGAGACAGAGAGACAGAGACCGAGAGAGAGAGAGAGAGAGAGAGAGACCGAGCGATTGAGGCCTGGCAATCAAAGAAGGCTAGCCGGTTCAGCCGTTTATTGCACAATGGAAAGGTCGTTGTGAGATGGAAGTTGTGTGTGGCTGACATAGAAGTGAGCACGTCCTCTTCATAAAAATGAAGTTACGACTATCACAAATTACAGTTTGTTTCCATACACCCAATGGAAGGCATGCCTCAAGAAACAAATCAAGAATAGATTAATTATTCAGCATGTTCGGGTACATACACTACAACATTTCTAACGCGCATGTAGAGTTTAAAAAAGAATACTTATCCACAACGACCATGTAATTACAGTAAAAAAACCCGTATAGCCATTTAAGAGTCCTTATAAATTCAAATATATGTAAGGACGAATTTATTGACTTGATATGTCTGGGCCTAAGAATGATTGTTAAAGATCGAAAGGTTTGTATGCATAGAAGGAACAAGAGGATGAGATGGAGATTGGAAAGAGATTGAGAGAAAGTAAAGATTGCTCAAGAAGAACTAGAATGGTATACATTGGTGGAAATGAGGGCGAAGTCAAGTGCAAGTGGAGACCCATCGATGCTGCAGGCAGTCATTGCAGCTGAGCTGGCAGCACCATACGAACTTGCAGTCACACTTGTAAGACTTCACTTCGTGCGTGATCTGAGAGGATCCGATGAGAGACTCATAGAGTGAAAGCGACGGATAAAGAGAACGAAAGTGAGAAAGAAAGTGTGTGTGTGAGAGAGAGAGAGAAAGAGAGAGGTCGACTCACATTGAATCCTCTACCACAGCAGAGTCTTCCGCAGTCTCCCTGGGCGTGTGTCTCATTCCGCCATCCGCATACTCTGCACAGATAATCATGACATCTTTATTATTATTGCTACTACTACTATTTACATGATAAACATTAATAATATTAGACAAAATGAATGACCTCGGTGCATTTCCGTGTAGTGCGCAATGATCTGGAGACGGCTCAAGAAACAAGAGATCGTTGTTTCTCTGCTTGCTCCCTTCGTCCCCCAATCTCCGAGCTTTGTGATATCTCGAAATCAAAACGGTTATTTAATTAAGTAGTCAATAAATACTCAATTAACAATCACGTCTAATGCAGAAATCTGTTTTCTAACTTCTCCACGATATGGCGAACGATGTTGGACATGCTGGCGGGGGCCTTCCAGCAAGTCTTCTGCTGGCAACTCCCAGACACTCCGTGGCACTTGCAGATCGATGTCAATGTCTTTTTCACTGCCTACAAATCTCATTGTCAGAGAGTGGGTGAGAAGGAAAGAGAGAGAGAAAGAGAGGCAGAGAGAGAGACAGAGAGAGAAAGAGAGACAGAGAGAGACAGAAAGAGAGAGAGAGACAGAGAGACAGAGAGAGAGAAAGAGAGATAGAGAGAGAAAGAGAGAGCGATACAGACAGAAGAGGTGGGAAGAAGCAAAGATGTAGTTGTATATGCTGATGTATATGCATTATGAAGATCACAGAAGAGATAGAAAAAAAGAAAAACACCAAAGCGAAGTGAAAAAATGATAATGAAGATCAAGCCATACAAGAGGGAAAATGTAGTAATAGAAGCGCGAAAGGCGAGAATTTGAAACTTGCTTAAAAAGACAAATAAATGCACATGCAGCTGCAAAACTGACTAGTCTGCCTGCCTTGAGATTGTGTTTCTCAAGACGCCGAAGGGCATTTGGAGTGCCCGCCGCTCCAGTCGTTCTCGTCAACATCTTCCGGCTTATGGTTATTCCATACTGTAAAGATCAAATCTATTCTCACATATGCATCCATAACAATGAAGACGACTTTGTTAATTCCAGGGAAAACAAAGACGGCAGAAGCGAACGCTGAGAGGGAGAGGATAATGAATAATTGAACTCCTGACCTGTATTCCATGCGCACAGCCGCCCCATTCCCAGAGGGCAGACGTGCTTTGCGAGTGATGCACGCGGCCACATTCACACTCTGGCAGCCAACCCTGCAAAGCTCGCTCTTTTTCTTTCCTTCTCTCTCTCTCTCGCTCTCTTGCTCTCTCTCCCTCTATTCTCTCTCCATCCCCTTATCATATGTGGTAGATGATAATGAACTAGAAACTTGACTGCATGCCGTAGCGACTCCCCATGCAGCTCCGGCAGCAGAGAGGGCATGCACCACGGCCGACTCCTTGTAGCCTGCAATTTATGTACACGGGTGTTGGCTTCTCTCTCTCTCTCTCTCTTTCTCTCTCTCTCTCTCTCTCTCTCTCTCTCTCTCTCTCTTCTACCGTATCTAAGAAGTAGAGGGTCATGCATGATATCTTCGGTGTGGCTGCAGTCCCAAGGCAGGAATCTGCAATGAGAGAAGCAAAGAAGTAGCCTAGTTCAAGAAGGTAAGCTGACTTCATCCTCTCAGCGCACTCAGCCATGGCATCCTTGACTCCCTCGTAGGCAGCGACTGCCGTGGCTGGCTGGGCTCGGCACATCACGCGGACGTGGCCGAAGAAGCGGGCATGCAGTAGTGAGCCAGAGCAGCCCTCAAGCACTCCTTCCTTTTCATCCTCTTACCAATTCTCTTTCTTTACGCTCATTATTATTCCGCATCATTGCATTTATCAGACTTTCTATTCTGACACATTGATCGGGAGCTTGAATCTATCCCCATTTTTCGCTGTCCCTGGCAATCTCTCTCTCTCTCTCTCTCACTCTCTCTCTCTGTTTCTCTGTTTCTCTGTTTCTCTTCCTCTTTCTCTTTCTCTTTCTCTTTCTCTTTCTCTTTCTCTTTCTCTTTCTCTTTCTCTTTCTCTTTCTCTTTCTCTTTCTCTCTCTCTCTTTCTCTTCCTCTCTCTCTCCCTCTCTCTGTTTCTCTTTCTCCCTCTTTTTTATTCTCTCTCTCTCTCTCTCTCTCTCTCTCTCTCTCTCTCTCTCTCTCTTTCTCTCTCTCTGTATTAGATCTCAGCTTCCCATTATATTCCGTGGTGGATTGCTCACCTTTCACGCTTCAATAGACAGAATTGTAATGTGTTGTACGTGTTCGTCGGCATCATTTAATTCCTCCTCTCATGCATTCCATCCAATCAGTGCATTCTGCACCATGGAATCATGCAATTCATGCCCTCAGGATCGAGATAAATTTGGAAAGTAATTATATAAATTTAAATTGAAAAGACATTGCCATGGAAAATGAAAACATATATATGTTTGTATGTGAATTTACAATTTTGACAACCTATTTTGATACTTAAAAAAGAAGAAGACTAGTACAGTATGCATGCAGGGAGGGGGATTATTAGGCAGAAGAAGAGGAGAGCGTGTGTGAGATTAAGAGAGTAGGATTGGAAAAGAGGTAGCAGAGGGTGAAGTGAAATGAGAATGCAGGGGAAGGCAGAGAAATGGACTAAGCCGCGTTATCCCGCCCTTTTCGCGGTGGCCTCTACAGTAATGACTCAATTTTGCATCAATCAAAAGAAAAAGTATGCGGAGATTGCAAGAGTAGAAATGGAGCCAGAAAACAGAGGAAGCGAGAGAGATGATGTTATAAGGTGAGAGAGGGAGAAAGAGAAACGATAGAGAACGGGGAAATGTGAGAGAGGTTGAGGTACAACATGAGAAAAGGGGAATGAGAGAGATTGAGGTGTACAAAGAGAGCGGAGCAGAGAAGGAGGGGAAGATTGTTCTTGATCGAATAAGAAGGAAGCGATCTCCCGCCGCATTCTAATTGCCTTTTTGGAAGTCTCCCTAAACCATCACTTTCTTGCTTGGAGAAACGGAGCGTATCGCAAGTGGTACAACTGATCAGGCTGTGGGGCGAGAGGAAAGACTCTGCTATCTATTATACTTGTAGTAGTCTACAATAATAGTCAACCGATTACAATATCACACGCGACTTTTCTACAAAAAAGTCGCGTGTAATGAGTTATGAAATGAACACAGAAGAGAGGGAGAGAGAATTCATATGAAAAGGGAGAGAATACTAAGAAAGATTGAAAGAGAGAGAGTAATAGAATGGTATAAGAAGATAGAGAGAGAAAATGGTATAAGGAAATGAAGAGATAGAACGGTATAAGGAGATAGAGAGAGAGAATGGTATAAGAAGATAGAGAGAGAGAAGGACCACAAGAGAGATTACGAGATAGAGAGAGAGATACAGAGAGAGAAAGAAAGCGAGAAGATAGGTGACGTAAATACAAGAAGTAGGGTGACTGATATTACCCAGTGTTTGGCCTGGACGAACATGCATATTGTTGTATGCATTAGCAAGACTGAAAGAAATCTTGTTGCATAGGAAGGCAGCTGCTGACTAGAAAAGGGCGAAAATGAATCAGAGACAAGGAAAGATCAGGGATATGGAGAGAGTCAGAGAGGTTGCAGAAGGCCAGAAGTGATTCATGTCTTCTCTCTCCAACATGTAACTCGCATCATTTGACATTTGAATGTGCTAACTCCTCTCTCGTCGTTCTCCGCCCATGCAATCAAAGATATTCTTGGTAGTAACAGAAAAAGAGAAATGAAGTGTAATAATAATAATAATGACCTGCAGTAATTTGATCGGCGGTGGAGTTCGTGTTATGACGGCAGACGCAAAAGAAGATAAGAGGACGATTGCCATTGGGAAGAGAGAACAGAATGCTCTTCGCTCTCTTTCTGAAGCCACAGCTGATCTCCGCACTGATGTCCTCTTCTTTTCTTCTCTCTTTTCAGATGGCTGGGGAGAGGGAGGAGAGGAAGAGTGGAAGGAAGACGAAGCTTCGCATGCTTCCTCTTCCTCTTCGTGGTGGGACTCTCGCGCTGGATACGGTAGCTCATTGACTGGCCCCATTCGGCTGCACTCCATAAGAGAGTCACTTGTGTGTTGACTCACGAATTGGGCAATGTAAATCGGAGAAAGATAGGAGAAGATGACTGAGGAGTGGAAGAGAAGGGGTAAAGTGGTAGGTAGGGAAGGGGAGGGGAGAGGGGAGATGGGCCTCCCCTCCTCCTTGTCCACCCATTCGACAATCTCCTCCTTTACAGCCCTGAAGACCGCTCCCTTTTCTTTTGCGTGCTTCCTTTCTCATTCAACACCCTCTCCCTCACAATGTTCCCTCTCTTTCCTCTCTATCTACCTTTCTCTCTCAATTTCTCGATCTCTCTACCTCTCTCTCGTTCATCTTAGTTTCTCTCACATTTAGCAGTATCTAAAGGTAAGATGAACGATTCGTCGAAGGTGAATGGCAAGCGTGAGAATTCATTCAGGTCAGCATCACCTTCTTTATTCAAAAGAATACATGGATCACGCGGGATGACAACAGATAAGACGCAGCCAGATTGTTCCAGAGTGTGGAATATAACGAGAGAGACAGAGAGAGAGAGAGAGAGAGAAAGAGAGAGAGAGAGAGAGAGAGAGAGAGAGAGAAGAGCCAAGGAGAGAAACATAAGGGCGAGAGTGAAATGGAGCGACTCTGACGGTGAGAATGTAGCAACCTAATCAGGGAATCCGAAGAAGAAGGAAGGATGATGAGTATGCTCCCGATAGTCGACGAACCACAGAGGAAGAGATCTGACATGAGAAGGAGAGAGTGATAATGGAGAGAGAGGAGAGTGAGAGGGAGAGAAAGAATCCTCGCCTTCTCCTCATCCTTGTCTCGGAGATCGGCTCAACGCATTCTTCTCTTCCAAGCTCAACGTCGTTCGACTGCCTCTTTTTTCTCGCATTCCACAGAGAAGAGCGAAGTCTGGAATCACATATGTATGTACATACCTTAATTGCCATGTAGTACAAATGTACAAACAAACACCATCAACCTTACAAGCGTGAGCCGTGACGAGCAGTATAATTAATATGTACATACAATATAATGGTTTTGATATATACGAAATTTTTTATCTGATTTTTTATGTGGCGGTTCGTAGAGGCTTGAGCTCTTCGGAACAGAGAGCTGGCATGAGAGTGGTACGGTATCTCTCTCTTCTCTATTCGATCGCTTTTTTCTCATGGTTAATTGCCACAAACTTGGTAATAAGTTCGTCTTTAGAGATGATCTTGAGCTGGCACTCTCTCGTGTCGCAGTGGCCGAAGCGAGAAGAGCAGGAACAGAAGAGATGACGACCGACTCTCTATACAATTTAGCTTCTTCTTTTAGAAAGGAAAAAAATGGAGAGGTCGAGCGGAAGAAAAGGAGACCAATCTGCCGACGGCGAGGTTGTGGAGGAGAAGATTGCGCAGAGGAACGGGCACGACGCACGCGTATTGCGCATCAACCAATCTCCTTTGCTTTTTCATTCATTCTCAGTGTTAATTGCTTACTAATTTGGAATTAATAAAAATAATTAAAAAGTATAAAGGATTCGAAAGCGGACTTGGAAAGTTGTAGGGCGTAGTCGAGATTGTCCGAGCCACGACCCGTATTGCACTCACTCCACCGCAGTCTGGGGGAACCCTCCTTCAGAAGGCCCTGCAATCTACTCTCTTCACTCCTTGTCAGAGAGGAGAGTCTCCCACTCGAGTTGAACCATCGCAGGAACATCCCTTCAGACGACCTTCGGCACACGCGACAGCCACTGCCCGCACAGCAAATGATGTAGTCAGAGCGAGTAGGAAAGAGAAGTCACGAGAGTCTGCAGATAGAGTGCGAGAGGAGTTAGAAGAGATGGCTAAGGGAGCAAGAGTACACGGCATAGAGAGTGAGCGAGAGAGAGAAAGGGAGAGAGAGAGAGAGAGGTATGAAAGGAGTGTAAACGAGAAAGTAAGAAAGAGGCATAGCTGACCGTATGCAGGAATGATGGGAAAGAGAAGATGAAAGGGGCGGCTGGCCTGGACGGTGCAGGAGACGAGTTCTTCTAGTCAAGAAAGTTGTTGGCACGTGAAATGTTTGTTTGCATGGGGAATAGGGAAAGTGAGCGAAGAATCGAACCAAGCTCTAGCCTGGCTGCCTGGCATGCCTGAAATGCGTCGTGGAGGGCCTCCTTGAGGACCTCAGCCAAGGGCGGCTCAGACGCCAGGAGCCGATAAAGCCACGCTGGCAACGCTACTCGTAACTACAAGCAGTTTATAATTTTTCTCTCTCTCTCTATCTCTCTATCTCCCTTGCTATTTTATATATGTATTCATTTGGAAAACAGTGCGTGAGTTAGAATTCTAATATAGTGTCCCATTCGTTTTAAACAGTTTTCAAGACAACCAGAATAAACATGCTTCGGTTACTCAAACGTTAACGTTAACATATGTACCTCATGGAGATGCGATCGCATCCAATACAATTTCCTGAAGTGAAATAAAGGTTCACCTTATAGAGAAAAGAACTAGAAGTGAGGCTCACCACCAATGGGGCTCTTGAGCCACTCGCACTACGTGGTTCTGCCTTTCGTTTCTATCTTCCAAGCTCGAGGTGAGACTTGCTAGTAGAATGGGGAGGATCCATATAAATGTCTTCGCCATCCTAAGCTTCATTTGCTTTGGAAGCCATCGAAGAATTAAAATTATGGTTGATATCTAAATTATTGTACGTTTGCAACGCGATTAAGTAAGCGAACAATTGACAGACATCCGACATGGAAAAAAGCTGAAAGAGATTGCTAAACGTATTGATGGTTATTTCAATCAGAGCTACGAGTTGCGAAGGAATGGAGAAGAGAGAGTGGGAGAGTGGGAAGTGCAAAGTGCCAAAAGATGACTGAAGGTGAGGGAAGTGAGGCAGAGCCAGCTGGGAACGCTAATGCATTCCCTTTTCTTCTCTTCTGTCTCATTCCCGCCAACTTTTGTTCCTTGCTTCCCTCACTCTCGTGCCTTCTTTTCATTCAAAGTGATGACAGTTTAGTTAGGCAGCCGGCCCAGCTACCCTTTCTCTCCACTGATTGTAAGGGCACTGGCCATATGCTCTCTTCCCTTTTCTAAAAATGGTTGAGGAAACCGAGGATTTTGATCGCCAGTTTCTTATCCAATTCCGTCCATTTCTCTTCATAGAGAGCTCCATTACTCTACATACATAAGTCTGAGGCAGAAGTCCTATAATTCAATGTTTATTTTTCACCAGTTCTGCCTACTCGATCTACTCCTTACTGATAATTGCTATTTGTTGGATGTCTCTTTAATCAGTGGTTGAAGTCAAGAGATGAAGAGTAATGAAGTGGGCCACAAGAAGAGGGAAGAAGACTCTCCTCTCTGCTTCTTCTTTTTCTCCAGCTCAGTGTTGCTTCGCAGTGGAGATTCGATAGATCAGAAAGGAAGCTAAGCTGCTGGTTACCACCGAGCCAGCACTGCATTTTTGACGAATGGCTACAGTATTCTCTGATATTCTATTGCTTTCGCACTCTCTTTCCCCTAATTGAATAGATGTGAACATCATCTCTATGGCGTGCACTGCTGTTAAAGGCAACAAAGCAAAGAGAGTGAGAAAGACGGAATACAGTAAGCTTCTATCAAATCTGTATCCACATTCCGCGAGTTGTCTTCATGTTTCCAAACCACTCAATGTCTATCTTTAAAATGTTTATTCGAACCAAACTATAACAGTTTCAGCGGAAGTAACAGCAACAACTAAGTCACAACAACGAAAGAGAAGCCGGGAGACAAAACAGAAACAATTGAATGCTAGAAGGCAGCAAAGAAACAGAGAACAAGCATACAAAGAATGAATGAAAGAGAGACAGATATAGGAATAAAAAGAGGAGAAAGAGAAAGAGAGAGAGAGAGAGAGAGAGAGAGAGAGAGTTAGAGAGAGAGCACAGCTCAGTAGCTGAACATGGCAATGGCACCGTCCGCTCCTGCAGTGAAGAGCCAAGCACGAGTTGGATGCCAAGCCACTGAGAGAACAGACATGTCGGCCACCTGAAGGAGAGGTGAAATGGAAAGGAAGGAGGGAAAAAGAAAGGGAAAGAGAGAGAGGGACAGAGAGAAAGAGGAAGCATGCGCACGAGAGAATATATCAAACCTTTTGGTGAGCAGAGAGTCTCTTGACTGGCACTATCTCGTGCTCATTCAGGGAATCGATGTGGATCCGTGCGTAGTACACAATGGCAGTTCCGTCATCCGAGACCGTAGCCAGTAGAGGCAGTCTGCAAGGTGTCAATGGGCTTGTGAGATGAAGAAAGGTGAGAGAGAGACGTGAGAGACTACAGAGAGAGAGAGAGAGAGAGAGAGAGAGAGAGAGAGAAAGAGAGAGATAGAGATAGAGAGAGATAGAGATAGAGATAGAGAGAGATAGAGAGAGAGAAATGACCTCCTGTGATATGCAATGGAGCGAATAGCAGACGAATGATGACGAAGAGTCTTCCATGGCTTCGTAGACAACTGCAGATCCATCCAAGAGAAGCGACGATCCAAACCGCCAACGAAAATGTTCTAGAAACTTCTACTTCGTCAGCAGCGAATAAAGAATAACCGGAAAGGTGTAAATAAGAAAGAAAGTCGCCAACCTCGCCATGGTTATCGGGGACAATGACTGAGATGGAAGATGTGTTTGTCTGCAGTTTCTTGAGTAGCTGGCACTTGGCCAGGTCGTAGACTCTGACATGTCTCTCCGTTGCGAGGAAGAGATGCGGAACAGTCACAGCAAAAGCAACCCCACGAACCACTCCCTTCTTCTTTGCGAATGGACTCTGAAAATCAACGCTATCGAAAGTAATTAATCTTTTCAAAATGTGAATTCTAAGATCTGCAATCAGCAATATAACCATCTTCCGAAAACAAATATATTCAGATTTTGCCCTTTCATTAACATTTACTATCGTCATTGTCTTGGTGCAAAACATTTTCTTCTTGCATACGCGCTGATAGATAGTGTTGGTGTATTTTTCCTCATCACGGTTTATACTAAAACGTTAATAATAATTCCCTCAATCAGTAGTTCTAAGGAAACTTTTTTCATAAACAAGTATATTAATATACGTAGCCAGCAGTGTCAACTTGGAAGAAGCAAAGAACGGACCTGTGACTTGGCTTTGCTAAGTTGATGGATGAAGACAGATGAGGGAGAGTCGGCAGGCGAGGCAGTGGCGAAGTAGTCACCGTGGGCATGCCAGACAACACTCCGCAGCTCCTAGTATTATTATCACTAACTATTTAATCCCCTCTCATGTCTGAACCGAAACAAAATAATACCAGAGGAGTTTCAATGGAGATGCGTCCATGCTTCTTCTTCTCTACTCTCTTCCACTCCAGTTTCGATTCCATTTCTCCGATTGGCAAAGTAGACAGAAAAGATGTAGTCGAAGAGACAAGAAGACGATCTCCAGTCTCCGAATTCACCAAGAGAACCTGCACAAGATCAATCTTCATAAGCGTTTTCTTTACTAAAATAAGTAGTCGTAAATAAAAATAAACCTTTTTCCCTTCGAGTGTCACGGCAATAAGAGCACGCTCAGGATTGGGGCAGAAAGCAATTGAAGTGATAGGGGAACCAAGGGAATGAGTCTGAACTGACAAATCATTGAAAGGTTCTCTCATCCATTTCTCTCTCTCACTCCTCTCTCTCTTTCTCTGATACCTTAATGCATCGGCCAGAAGAAACACTCCAGATGAGAAGAGAGCCGTCCTCTCCTCCACTAGCAAGTAATTCAGTGCCGGAGGGTTCGAAAGAAAGGGCGCGGACTTGGCCGGAGTGACCACGCATCATCTAAACATTCATTTTTCATCCCCAAGACCCTCAAGTATCTAACCATTTAAATATCTCCCGTATTGAGAAAGTGAGAAAAGAAATAAAGGGAAATAGCCACACCTGTGCAAGAGTGGTAGGGAATGGCTTGAGATCATTTGGGTTTGGTAGATCGGGCAGCAGCTCGGTGTGGTCTTTCACGTTCAACTAAATCATGGTCTTTGTATTTCAGAAAACAATTGAAATTAAAAAATAAAAATAAAAAACCATATTATCATTACATGTTGTACTGTACCTTCATCTTCCTCTGACGTGGTGCGAGATAAAGATCAAGGCATCGGTTGTATCGATCCTTGACGAAGTCATCGTAGGCAGGTAGACGGCGAAGACAATCATACTTCCGGGGAATAAATTCAATTCGGCGGTCTTCTGGTTCAGCTTCCTCCCATCTAATTGGAAGAATCAAGAACTGGCCTCATTCGTTTCAAATTCAAATTGAGCTAGAAAAGAGAATAGCTAACGCTTTCTTCTCTTCTTCAGTCATAAGATACTCCTCAGGTGGATTGTAAGATTCCGCGTTTGTCGGCAGTGTCATCTGCAAAATGGGCAATGATTTTCGGAACAGAAGCACTGGAACTTTCAACAATCTTCTGGTTAAGGAACACAACAAAAAAAACCGTCCCATGATATGGTATAAAGGTTGTTGCTGTATTCCCTTCCTACCTTCGGGGCGGGGCAGTGCATTCTCATTCTTGCCAACTCGGACTTTGTTTTCTGCTTGTCATCGTCTTCCTTCGACCACAGGTCGTAAACCTCAAGTTATGAACCCTCTTTGAAGGGAAATCCTCAGGAAAACCATTCAAGAAAATAAATAATAATTCTCTGAACGGAAACAAATAAAGTGGCAACCTTGTGGGTCTCCTTGACTTTTGGCCGTCGCGGTTTGAGCCATCCCATCTTGATGGCATGAACCATCTTCGATACTTGCAACATCTCATCCTTTGATGGCACAAATCTGAAGAAATTCATCCATTTCAACTGTCAAGATACTGAAATCCTGCCCAAAACTAACGCGCTCTTTCTCGGAGGAGCATTGTCGATCGGATGAATCGTTTGGTCGCTTGAGAAGATATCCAGGAATGGTTCATAAGGGTTGTAGCCGATTTTGGGGCATTTACCCGATGACAACGAATGAATTTGCTTGATCTGAAAGCAGAATACAACGTGGATAATCGTATTCAACTAAGACTAACAGAACCTGTTCTTCGGTAAGTGGAATATCGGTCCCAGTTTGTCTGTCGAACACCTTTCGCCTTAAAATACATAAAAGCTGAGATCGTAAAGTTTGCAAAACAGAAATCGGAGCAATCGTTAACAAACTAACCAATAGTCAGGATCCTCCATTTTCTCAAGGAATAAGTCGATTTCGCCCTTCTTCGCTGGCTTCGATATCTTGTCGCCATCAAGGTTATATCCGATGTGTTCTTGATCGTCATACCACTGCACAGGGATGTTGCCGATAGTGTTTCGAAGATCCTTTAAAGAACGGATGAATGGAATGCATCCTTGTGTTCGATAAGTTGGATCTGGTTGACCATGTCAAAGAATCATAACAACAGTACCGACATATCTTGTACATTAATGATAACACAAAAATAACCTCTTCATCACTGGAGTCGTAATAGTCAATCGTGGCTGAATCCTGGCCTGAGCTGGATGCTTCTCTAGTGTCCTTCTTTATTTCGCGAGTTTTACCATTCTGTACCACCTCAAGCAGAATGAATTTTGAAGAGAAACTTGCAAGAATGGAATAGCCTACCTCATCTTTTTTCTCGGCCGGTCTTTTTTTTTTGGAACGGCGAACAGTCTGTGTGACGGTGGCGGACATTCTGGAAAGAATAGACTATGAAAGCAATTTAATGAAACCCACTCCGCGAGTAAGAAAAAAAAATTCAAAAATTCTATGTTTCTTCCAAATTTTCAAATAAATGATTACGAGACGTACAGTTCGTAATTATACAGTATGTGATTAGCATTAAGTCGCGCTTTGCGTCACGCTACAAACAACTTGATCATTAGTTCGTACTTTAGTATTCTTTTCATTCATGTTTGGTTTTCACACAATATTTGGACGTTATTTTGTTTACAATTCAAAAGTTTCAGTAGCATTGACGTGGATGTTGGCGTAGCAGAAGACAGATGAGTGGCGGCGAGTATGTTACCGCATTCCGGAAATCCTGCAGTCGTCGCGATTCAGCTGCTCTGTTCTCGACGTTCAGATGGAATCGTGCGCAACTTTTCGTGAGTTTTTCCTTGCACGAATAATGTCCTCATTTTTCTTTCCCAAGCTTAGACGCGAGATGAGTCTCTCAAGTCGACGCTGCGAACGGGACTACTATGATGTACTCGGAGTGATGAAGGAGGCGACTCAGACCGAGATTAAACAGGCCTTCTATACTAAATCTAAGCAGGTTTTTATGCTTACTTCTTCTTTTATTCAGGTTCAAGTGACATTCTGCTATCTTTTATCTCTTTTATTAGAATTTCGGTTGGATGAGCATTCTGATATGTTAAAATCTCTTCTGTGGTTGTTGTACATGTGTATTGTTTTAGTTGCATCCGGATAACTCGAATGGAGCGACGGCCGCAGCATTTGTCGAATTGAAGACTGCGTATGACACTCTGCGGCGGCCTGCTGATAGAAAGGTTTACGATCGAAGGTTTGCTAATTTCCCTTTTTATCGAAGATTCTTTCTAGACCACTGTTACCTAGTTTTTGATAGGAAGGACATGCAATATTCGGAAGCAATTCGACGACACCAACGCGGGTATTACAATCCTTCTCACGTTCGGCCGGACTATTACGGGTGCGGAAGGTACTTTTTATTCCTGCTTACAGTAAAAAAATAGGATGTTGCTTTGAGTGACTGGCAAAGGTACTGGAATGCAAATGGCGCTGGCTCTAGTGAAAATCTAAGCGAATCTGAGGTTTGCTCCCTCGACAAAGAATGAGCTGGTAGTCTTTTAAATCGTTTTAGTTACAAAAACGGCGAGAGCAGCAAGTTTGGGTTCTCCTGCAGTGGACTCTCTTCGGAAGTTTTGTCGTTTTGATCTACAATCTTGGATACTTGTATGTTGTTTACATCTTCTTTGTCGTCTCTGTTCAATCTTCAGAACAAAGAATGATTGAAAGCTGGAAATTACAGTCTGCAGATCCAGCAGAGGGAGCGTCGCTTGGCTACTCTCGTTGAGAAAGATGAGATTGCAAGGAGCTTTCTTCGCCAACGGGGGCTGAGAAATCGAATGGAGGATGAGAGTGAAGTGCAGGAATGGGGAAGACTGCTCAAGGAGGATGTGGATGAAGCCATGAGGAGGAGGGAGGAGGAGGCCATTCACAATCCTCACGAAATACGGGAAGAATACAGGCAATTCTTGCACTTCCATCTTCCTCTTAATATTGCACACATGTCTTGCCATCTTTGTAAAGAGTCGCTGTTCAAGATGGATGCGAGCTGTCGAAGATGCGGGAAGATACGGCAGAAAACCAAAGAATGCGCATATGACGAGCCCAGAAGCTCAGCGACATCCGACGGCTCCAAATTGATGTTTCTACGTCGTATGCTGCTGATGTTAGAGGGCGGTATTATATTTAGGATTGTAATAAATGCTGCTGCTGCAATTACCATAGTTATACGTGTGCAACTAACAAGAGATAAAGACAGGTATTTCATATTTTAGCCATTATTATTTCCCCGTAACTGTAACGGTTTCATATCACGACTTCGTTGATGAGCAGGAATAGAGAAAAATTGATAGAGTCAGGAAAGGTGGAGACGCATGGGCGCGTTGTTGAGTGGAGGAATGACTGGAAATGATGTGGATCTGGCAGGGAAGGTTGTTCTTGTTACCGGATCAACTTCAGGCTTGGGTCAGTCTTTCATGTTGTCAACCTCAGAAGCATTTAAGACGGTTTCTTTAATCAATCCTAACCCGTTCCATTGAAGGATTGCATGCTGCGCGAGTCTTCCATAAACGTGGTGCTACAGTCATCTTAACCTGTCGAGATCACATCAAAGGACGGCAAGCAGTCGATGAAATTCTCCATCCGGGTACTGCAACACCCTTCTCTATTTCTTTATTCTTTTATTCCTATTTCTCTTATCTGTGTTTCTTCAGGAGAAAAGGGACCGGAGAAGAGAAGCGAAGAAAGCAACGAGGATAGCCAAACGTCAAGAATCCATTTGTTCGAGGTATCTTTGAATTGCTTTATTTGATACATGATTTTCTTTAATCCGTTTGAACTATTTTATATATAGATTGCTTTTAAGTTGGATTTGACTGACTACCGTTCTGTTCTGCAATTCGCGGCCGAAGTAAAACAAGAAGTAACATCCATAGACATTCTGGTGTGCAATGCGGGAGTGATGGGAGGGCCCTTCGAGGTCAGAGCAATCCTAGCTAGAGTTATGAGTATCGTTACGAATGAACTGATGTTATTCAGTTGTCTTCGGATGGCATTGAAATGCACTTGGCATCGAACCACTTCGGCCACTTCGTCCTTGTCAACCAACTGCTTCCTCTTCTCTCCGCTGCTTCTCATTCCAGAATCATCGTCATCACTTCTGGTCTATACAAAGGAGTCAGTTACTCTTTCTTTTTGCCCCAGGTTAGTTTCCTTCTTTCTGGAATTATTAACAGCTATTCTTCTCCATGAGGTTTTCGTTGTATATATATATATATATATATATATATATATATATATATATATATATATATATATATATATATTCTAAAAGGGATGTAGATATATATTTATTTTTTATTTTGTAAATAATAGTTAGCCTCTCCATCCTTTCCTTGCAGGCTTCAGAACTGCCACCGATTCAGCAGTTGATGGGAGAAGCGACATGGGACTACGATTCACGGCGTGCATATGCAATCAGCAAGCTGTCCAACTGCCTCTATGTCAAAGCACTCGCTAGGTCTCACTCCCCCCTCCCTTCTTCTCCTTCTGACTGACCAGTTGCTTGTTCAGAAGACTAGAAGAGCAGCCGGGGAGAGTTGGAGTCTTCGCAGTGCGGCCGGGCTTTGTAAGGGGGACCGAGCTGGGAAGGAGAACGCACTGGTTGCTGCGGAGGCTCGCTGCTCCCGTCATTTGGCTATTCGCACGTAATATCGACCAGGTTTGCTCGTCCCTCAGATCTTCCTTCCATTCATGAAAATTACATCTTTCGTGTTTCAGGGAATAAAAGGATATCTTCACACAGCTACGGCCCCCTTGGAAGAGTTGCATAGTGGATCACTCTATTTTGACAACTCGGAAGAGCCTTTCATGGAATCGGTAAGAAACATTTGTGTTTCCAACTGTTTTATCTGTGTTTTTTTTTCCTTGGGGCCGATAAAGGAGAATGTTGTTTCAGGTGAACGAGAGGACTTCAGAGGAACTGTGGCAGATGAGCATGAGAATGGAGGAGTTAGTAGTGAAGAGAAGGAACGCGCTGACTGACTTGGAGAGGAAGTTGTCGGAGGAGGGAAGAAGCCGCGTGAATCTTTCTCTCTCTGCCTGACCGCCTTCTGCCTGTGCTACTTGCTCATCCAGTTATACAATGCCACTCTTAATAATGAAAAAAATTATATAGTATTTTGTATATGTTATCAAAGCCTCTATTTTAAACAATACACGATTTCGATTATGATTGCTGCATGCTTACCATGCAACCCGTGTTCTCGGAAACACGTCCTTGTAGTTATTTTGCCTTATATTGCCGTCACTTGGTTTTTTTTGTTTAAGAATCCGCTGCTTGGCTAGAAGAATAAGGGTCCTCGTGAGATTCCAAATACCGAATAACCGCCAGCATAAGAATTTCAAAAAAAGATTAAGCGAAAGTTTTTTTTGGTTCTTTAGGTCTACTCCTTTTGTCAGTGATCCTGAGTTTGTCAACATTTGAACTATTTTATCTGATGACATGAAATGTGAATTTTTAAATGAGTGCTATGTACGTATTCTGCTGGTAAAAGAATGGCTTGACTTCTAAAGAGCGTTAAAATCAGTAACAGAATTGGTATGAAATGGAGAGGAAGAGTAATGTGCTGGCAGAGTGAGAAGGAAGCAGTGAAGGGAGGATTCCCGCTGTGCCAGGGCAGCTGCAGATTCAGACGAGAGAGTGATGGAAGAGAGGTCGAGAGAGATGAATGAGGCAGAGAGAGAGAGAGAGAGAGAACAAGAGATGAATGAACAGAGAGAGTGAATCCGCCTGGGGTGCATAATCTGTGTGGCGCATCTCATTTAACTCTTCCGCCATTTCTGCCATCTAACGAACTCGGCAGACGTTTATCGTTCGCGGTCCCCTTATCCATTTTCGAAGTCTCTGAGATCTGCCTCTATGTAAGCCCCACGCTGATGCTCTCTTCTCTCTCTCTCTCTCTCTCTCTCTCTCTCTCTTTCTCTCTCTCTTTCAGCTTTCTCAGTTTGCATGCCCTGAGGCCAATGATGAGTGATAGCCATTCAGACTGGGTCAGTGCATTACGTGATACGCTGCTCCATCACCAGCTATAACATCTCTCCCTCCTCCCGCCTCTCCGTCAGCACACTCTTCTGGTCTTCTTTCTGGCCTTCATTATCATCTCTCTGTCTACTTCATTCCACTCTTGAAAATCTCTGTTCTCTCTTTCATTCATTAGTCTTTTCTCTGTTTCTCTCTGTCTTTCTTTAGTTTTCTCTCTCTCACTCTCTGTCACTGTCTTCTCTCCTCTCACTCTCTCACTCTGCCTGTCTTTGTCCTCTCTCTCTCCTCTCTCTCTCCTCTCACTCTCTCCCTCTGCATGTCTTTGTCCTCTCTCTCTCTCCCTCTGCCTGTCTACTGCCGACCCGACCCGTTAACCCAGTGAACTTGTGCTGCTACTGCGGGTGATCACTTCTTAATCCAGGATGCATCCAGCCGCTCAGCATATCCTCACTATCTAAAAGAAAGCAATGGAGACGAGGGAGAGCGATAGAGTGAGAGAGACAGAGAAACAGAGACGGAGAAAGTGAGAGAGAAGATGACGGAAGAGAAAGAGAGAAACGGGTGATGATCCATTTCCTTTCCTGATCACCGAGATTGCACTGACTCGGGTGTTGTCAGTTGACACCTTTTCAATCATTCCCGTGGTCTCCAATCGTTTTCTTCCCCGTCTTCGTCCCCTTCTGGTGTGCCTCGTGGCATCGTGATTGGTGAAGTTAGCCAAGAAGCTCTCCTTTCGCCCACTTGATGGCAGCTGCCGCTCCTCATAGTTGGAAAACCAAATTCAATTTGCTGTCTTCTTCGTATTTTTGGTCCTGTCTCGCTAACGTCTACAGTAATCCAATATTGTTGTGGAGAGGGAAGCAACGCTCCTTCAACTCTAGAGCCTGTGACAAGGCTCTTTGTCGCAATTCCTCTCTCTCCCTTCTCTCTCACTACTTCTCTCTCCCTTTCTGCACTCTCTTCGAGTCCCCATGACCACTTCCTACTCTCAAGTCATTACTTCCTTTCTCTTTCTCTCTCCACTGTCTCCCTCTTCAGTCTTTTTCTCTCTTACTCCATGCCTTCTTCGCTCTTTATCTTTGTGCATTCTCGCGCTCCATCATTGTACATATTCTTGATGTCTGCTGTAGTTATCCACTTCCTTATCTGACACCGTGGCAAAGTTAATTGGCTGAAACATAATTTACTACATTAGTGCATATATTGTACATACATGACCATATGAGAGAGTGGAAGAATAGCATAAGAGAAAGAAAGTGAGAGAGAGAGAGCGAGAGAAATGAAAGAGGGAGAGAGAGAGAAAGAGGAGAGATTGACAGAGAGAGAGAGAGGGCACAGTGAAGACCAGAGGAGTAATAAACGAGCTTCCGTTCTTTCTCATCGTTAACTCATCGCAAGTCTGAATAAAAAAAAACACTCTTCCGCTCCATCACGATTTCGTCTCTACTTTTTCGGATCCTGGGCGGTGAGGACCCTCTATGGCTTCTACTGCTTCCAATTCTCTCATTTTCTCACTTTATCCCTCTCTCTCTCTCTCTCTCTCTCTCTCTCTCTCTTACTCTCTCTCACACTCTCTCTCTCTGCACTCTATCTCTCTCTCTGCTTTCTCCTACCTCTCTATTACTCCTCGTTTATGAGGTAGCTGACGCACGCGGCCGCTCTCAATCTCTTTTCTCGCCCTGAGGCCACTTATCTCCATCTCGATCTCCGTCTTTCCATCTTCCTTTCCTTACGCTTCTCTACTTCCCTCCCTTCCCTCCCCTCTTTCTGTATTTTTCTTTCTCTTTCTCCCTCTCGCTAACTCTCTCTCTCTCTCACTTCAATCTCTTTCTTTCTTTCTCGTTCCCCTGCCGTATGCATATCCATGCCTCACTAATCCCAGGAATACACGTTGGTGTCGGCAATGCTACATGTCTACCGTAATTCTGGGAAGTGGCACTCCTTCCCGCAGTCTTCTATGCCATCTCATTTGCCATCATTCATTCTCCGCCCCTCTTCTCTCTCTTTCTCTCTCTCTCTCTCTTTGCTCTATCTCTCCGTGATTGCCCGAGGCAGTGCTCCCGGCTGCCCATAAGAAGCGGGCAGAGTATCGAGGCAAGAGTGCATGAGAATTTAGAGAGAGGCAGAGAAGCAGAGACCCCGCTGCTGCTCCCACGGTCCGCCCTGCTTCCGAAGGAGCCCCCCACACATCATTGGCACTCGCCCGGGCCATTGCGACACGGCCACTCTCGGGTATACGGTAGGCTTGAGATGGGGGGTGCTGTGAGAGAGAGAGAGTGAGAGAGAAGCTATGAGAGAGAAAGAGAGAGAGTGTGTTAACAGGTAGACCAATCGTGATGCCGGAAGAGTGGCTGACTGCTGGACTGGCCGCTCGCATGGAAGAATGGGCGCGTAAGCAGGCGACAGCTCTGTTGCTGGCGCAGACTCCTCTGCTGACTCTGAGACAGACCCTCGCCGTGCCCCCCGCTCCTCTCCCTTCTTCCTCTGCACAGGAACACAACTCTCTCGCTCTCGTTAGCAACCGGGTTTGTTCTGTCCATTCATGGCCACTTCTCACAATACAGTGCTCATGAATAATGTTAAATTTTTATTATCATTTCATTTAAATTAACCTCTGCAGTTTCGGCCGGGCATAGCATATACATATGTATGTGCATATGTATGTATGTACAGACACACATATACATCGCTGCATTTGTTCAACCGTTTTTTTTTAAGAGAGTGCAATTGTCGTTTGAAATATGCGTTGAATTCAACCGACTTTATGCCACTTCCATGCGTCTCTTTCTCTCTCTCCTGCTCTCTGTCATACTCTCTCTCTATCTTTTTCTATCTTCTTCCTCTGTTTCTCTCGTTAATAGCTCTCTATCTAACTCTCATTTCGCACCCCAAGTCCATCTCTCCGGAAGAGTCATAAAGTGGCGATTGATGGTGTTGAATCGGCTCTCCTCTGTGGTCTTTCTGGCCTGCCACTCTCTTCCCCATTGCAAGCTTCTTCTTCCCGTCTTCTTCCTTCCCCTCCGGGGGCACCTCTTCACATTTCATGTCTTTTATGTCCTCCCCGACTGCGCAGATGTCATTCACGATGATTTTGCCCTCTCGTTCTCTCTCTCTCTCTCTCTCTCTCTCTCTTTCTCTCTCTCTCAATTTTATACTCTCAACTTGCCCTTCCGGGTCTATCAAAGCCCTGCTACCGTATGCAACAAGTTGTTCATTGTAACATCTCATCTCCTCAAAATTCCTGTCCTTGAAGTTGCATGGAAAGCCTTCAACAATGGTGCAGGAGAGATAATATGGAACCTCTGAATATGATAACATAAGAATATGTACATATTTGTCTCTTAATCTGCATAGAAAGCTTCACTTGAGAGTGGCTCGCCAGCCGTGTCCGAGTCTTCTTCTCCGTCGAGGGGAGCATCTCCATCCTCGACCACCCATTCTGGAGTCCCCCCTCCACCTCCAGCTCTCCCTTCGGCAGAATGTGTGGTGTGCGGAGACAAGGCGAGTGGAAAACACTACGGCCAGTTCAGCTGCGAAGGATGCAAGAGTTTCTTCAAGAGGTATTTTCTCTCTCTCTATCTCGATATATATATATATATATATATTTGTATATATGTACATATATGCATGTTATATTTTTATCCAGATCAATCCGTCGTTCTCTGTCCTACTCCTGTCGTGGCAGCAAGTCTTGCCCAGTCGACATACACCACCGTAATCAATGTCAATTCTGCCGTCTTCGCAAATGTGTCAAAATGGGCATGAGGAAGGAGGGTGCACGATCAAGTAAGTTTATCTCTCTCTCTCTCTCTCTCTCTCAATATCTCTCTCTGTCTCATTCTCTCCTCTCTCTCTTTTCTTTGTCCCTCTCTTTCTCTTTTTCTTTCCCCTTATCTCTCCGTCACTCTAGATGCCCAAAGGAGTGGTGGTCGAGTGGGAGGAGTGCCAGGTGTTCCTCCTCTGCCTTTCTTCGTCCTTCCCGACCGTCTCCATCCTCCTTCTCTGCTTCCTCCTTCCATTGCTCATCTCCTCGCTGCAGAACCCATCCACCGATTTACCTTCTCCGGTTTGCAGGGTATCAGAGAGGGAGAGAAAGAGAGAGAGAGAGAGAGAGAGAGAGAGAGAGTCGTCCTTCATCATTTCTCATCCCCTCGGATACCCTCTGCAGACTCCTCAGCCCACGAGATGTCATCTCAGCTCCTCCTCGCCCTCGTTGAATGGACTCGGCGGCTTGCCGTTTTTCTGCAACTCAAGCTTGCCGATCAAGTTGTTTACTGAACAAAAGTCTTGCAAATTAAAATACTACCTAATCCTGAATAATTGGACGGTGATGAGTTCTGTATGATGTAGGCGGATCGAGGGAACGAGAGAGCGAGAGAAAGGAAAAGAGAGAGAGACTAAGAGAGCGAGAGAAAGGAAAAGAGAGAGACTAAGAAAGCGAGAGAAAGGAAAAGAGAGAGACTGAGAGAGCGAGAGAAAGGAAAAGAGAGAGAGAGAGACTAAGAGAGCGAGAGAAAGGAAAAAAAGAGAGACTGAGAGAGCGAGAGAAAATAAAAGAGAGAGACTGAGAGATCGAGGGAAAGAAAAAGAGAGAGACTGAGAGAGCGAGGAAAAGGAAAAGAGAGAGGCTGAGAGAGCGAGAGAAAGAAAAGAGAGAGAGACTGAGAGAGCGAGGGAAAGGAAAAGAGAGAGAGACTGAGAGAGCGAGGAAAAGGAAAAGAGAGAGAGAGACTGAGAGAGCGAGGGAAAGGAAAAGAGAGAGAGAGACTGAGAGAGCGAGGAAAAGGAAAAGAGAGAGACTGAGAGAGCGAGGAAAAGGAAAAGAGAGAGGCTGAGAGAGCGAGAGAAAGGAAAAGAGAGAGAGGCTGAGAGAGCGAGGGGAAAGGAAAAGAGAGAGTCTGAGAGAGCGAGGGTAATGAAAAGAGATAGACTGGGAGAGCGAGGGAAAGGTAATAATACGATGGTTGAAGGAGCTTCTGCTGCGCAAAACATGGCCAGCTCTGTTCTGCATGCAAGCCGCCCTCACTGGCCTGCCCATGCCGACACAGAAGGAAGACGAAGCAGATGAAGAGAGCCATGCAGAGTCACTCTCCGATTCGGCTGGCTCGTCCCCTTCTCATCTAAATGCCAATGCTAAATTGTTCCAGGTCTATTCATTTCCTCTCTCTCTTTTCTTTATCCTTCTCTCGTTCTCTAGTTCTCTTAATGTCTCTGTCTTCCTTTCACTCTCTTTCCTCTCCCTCTCTCTCCACCTCTCTTCAGACTTTAGTGGAGCGTGTCCGGTCACTGCAGCTGGATGCTGCAGAGGGAGCCTCCCTCAAGGCGCTTCTCTTTTTCTCACCTGGTTTGTCTCTTTCTCTCTGCTCTCTCTTTCCTGTCTGGTTCTCGCCTTCGACTTTGTAGCTTTCTCAATGATAATTATTGTTTTTCATTCGAATTAATTTTAATCATCAATCGGTTAATGCATTTACCGAATATTCATATGTACTAAGATTTTTATTTGTACATGGTTGTCATAATTGTGGATATCTGAATTGAATAACCTGATGGTGAGTTAGTCTGGGGCAAACTAAAGTTGAGCTACCGTAGTACTTTGAGACTCCAGCGATCTCGGTGGACTAAATGTCTTGTCTTTCACGGAGATGAGAGATGTGAGAGCAATGGAGAAAGCGAGCATGTATAAGAAGTCACAGCTAAAGAGAGAGCACAGTGAGCGAGAAAGAGAGAGGGCATAGAATGGAGAGAAGAGAGGAAGAGAGAAGAATAGAGTAAAGAGACAACGCTGCTATCGCTCCTCCTCATCTTGACATGTCATTGGTCCCTTATCCTTTTTTGCCCCCCGGCACTGTCACTTGCAGCCTGCGGCAAGCGTTGCTGCTGGGGATCAATCCGTAATCCCGAAGAGTCAACCCGCCCAACTAGTCTGTCTCTTTGTCTACAACTCATTCTTTGCCTGCTTGCTAACGCTCTATGCCCTCTCTCTCAATGTCCTCTTTCTCTCTCTCCTCTCTCTCTCTCTCTCTCTCTCGCTTTCTATGGCTATCTCCCTCTCTATCTCCTCATCTCTCTCCCTCTATCGCCTCTTATTGGTCTCTTATCTGAACCTCCGTCCTCTCTTATGCATTTTAAATGTGTAGTTGTGCCTTCCGGTTACAGGCATTAAGCATTTATTTTTCGCTGCTACTATAGATGTCCGTTGGCTTTCAGTTTGCTTTCTCTTCAGTCGTCTAACTTTCACGATTGTAGATATCTCTGGTCTGTCAGACTCTTCTCGAGTGGAAGAAATCCAGGAAAAGGTGCAAGCTGCACTGGAAGACTATGTCAGAAATAGGAGAAGCTCCGGGCAACAGGTTCAATCGTGCCGTCACTTGGAACGTCAATAGTATGAAACCACTACAAATGAATAAAGAGATAGGTAAAAAAAGTGAATGAGCGATGGATTCATGATTGAGGCGGTGAGTGGTCGTTTCGGCCGTCTCGTGCTGCGCGTGTCTTCCCTCCGCTGTCTGGACGCCTCCCTCGTCTCGTCCCTCTTCTTCAGCCATCTCCTCTCTTCTGGTGCTACGATGGACTCTCTCCTGCATGATCTCCAACGACTGAATCCCCCGTCGATGCAACTCTTTCCCTCCCAATCCTCTCCCTTCCCTTTCCCTTCTCCCTTTTCCTGGTCCAGTATTCCCTTTCCCCCTCAGGTTCTACCGTCTCTTTTCGCCCAAGCATTCCCTGTCCAGACGCCGACTTCCTAGAAAATTTAGAGAAAAAAATTTAAATGAAAGCTAGAAAATGACGCATAGGACAGATATAAAAAAAGATAAAGAGAAATAGAGAAAGGTCATTGAGATGCCAAAGAGTATACCTCCACTCTGTAGAAGACGGGTAGTACTTACCATCAAACCCCTCCAACCTCTCTTTACCAATTTGAGATTCCCTTTTAGTACATCAGTTGTAGTAATCTAAGTTAAGTTGATGACTATTTCTTTCGATCTGTTCTTATGTTTGTTTGAGTTCATCTCTTCCTCATTCTGTATAATGTACTTTGTCTCCCGTAAATGAGCTACATAAATGAGTCCTTATAATCTATTCAAACCTACAATTAAGATGCTTGGAAATTTTTCAATTATTTTGCTTCAGCAAATGAAGATTGCAACACGATAAAAAATGATAAATACAGAAGAAAAATCGGTAAAAATAAAGACCTGGAATATAAAAAAATACTCAATCTGCTATGTTATTGACAGAACTGCCGTCCTCATCGTACACCTACGGTAGCTAGATTGAGCATTCATTTTGTTAGGCACCACTTTTCCTTTTTAGTATATATATATATATATATATATATTTGGGGAAATGAAATAGTGTGTTTCAGATGAGTCTTTATCGTATGCGGACATGGTTCGGCAAGGTAGAAGTACATTCTGCTGCTTCTGGTGACTACAATGTAACCGTTACTGATGAGCTCATACAGAAACGCTTCAAATTCCTAGTTCCAGAAGTAAGTATAAATAGTTTATCAAATGTACAACTGTCATGCTTCAGTGCGATGGAATAGCCTGCACTCATTGCTATCTCTTTCTTCTCACCAAGACGAGCCTTCTCTGCTTTCGCACGGATTCCTTTCTTGTGCGTTAACCATTTTATGTTGTTCCATGTACTGAAAGGTAAATTACTTTTAACTTCTACATTAAAGGATTCTCCTCTGGTCGCGACGTTGGATAAGGCCTCTACGGAGTTTCTTCAACTTTTGCCATCTTCCGAGGACTTTGTTATCCTCGAATCACACGACGATGTTATTCTCCTTATTTGCTGCTGGTATGATGTATATATAAACTTTTACTTGAATTCAGGCGGTAAACGATGAATTAGATGCTCTACCACGTAGCTGTGGCATTTGTATTGCGGCTACTGATAGGCGACTATTTCTTGCGGATTCGCGCGATGGCGTTTCCAGGCTATATAAGTTTGTTCTTTTCTTTTTTTATTTTTTATTTTTAACGTGCAAATGCTCATCCGTCCTAATGTCAACCGAATTGCAGAGTCTTCGACGAGGAAACATACGTTGATCATAAACTAGTAGGACCAGTTCTGCTTCAAACTCCGCAGTCCTCTGCTGTGGATAAGGTTTATTTTTAATAAAAAGCAAATTAGGTTTAAATATTTCGATGTTTCAGATGAGTGCTGGCCACGATCATGTACTCATTCTGGACAAGAATGGACATGTTTTCGCTTTTGGCACAGGAAGGTATCATAAATCAACTTGTAAACGATGAAGAAAGGTTGTGATTTCAGTCATGGGGAACTTGGAATTGGTGCAGTTGGGTCCGAATCAGAGCCTGTAGCAGTTCTTTTGCCTGAAGATATTCGAGTTATCGATATTTCTGCTGGAGGCTGGCACTCTCTTGCCAGGACAGGTTGGGCTCCGCTCTGTTAACATATAATATCCTTTTTCCTTGCAGAAAGCAATGATGTCTATGCTTGGGGCTGGAATCACCAGCAACAACTCGGCAGAGATCTAGTAATCATCAAGCTTATTTCATTAAGTTATATCGCATTCTTTCTGCAGCTTTTCAAAATGAAACTTTTTGAGGAAGACTGCGTGTTCGATCCAGCTCCGCTTGAACTAGACGATGTTGTTGATATCTCTGCCTATGGCTCGTGCTCCCTCTTCGTCACGAGGGATCAGTCAGGTATTATCCGGTTCCATTGTATATTGCTGTTCGAAATATCTCAACGCAATTGTTTGATTTGTGCTTTGTAGGAATCGAGAAGCGTTTGAAATACGGACGATTCTTCGCCATTGAGACCGAAATATAGATCTGTACTTCGCATTGCCCTATATAAGATGATATCGTATTCCTTTCAAATTTTTAAAATTTGATCTCATTGCTCAGTTTGCTTTTTACAATGCCTTTCTTTTTGTCATTTTGTAATATGTGAAATGTTGGGTGGATAAAGTAACAGGAAGAAGAAGCAGTTGAAGTTGCGACATTTATTACATCTTTAAGTTGTACCACATCTTCTGTTGAATACCTGGAAAATGAGCTCAGGACCAAAATAAAACGACAGAAAATATGGTGGCCGATTTTTTAAATTGCGTGTTTCTTGTTTTATTGTAAGTGGTGTAAATATTACGTTCTGTACTATTAAAATAACGGTGTTTTTTCGTCCCTTTTTTATGTTATTTCGGGAAGGTTTTCAATGAATCGATGATCTTGTTTTCCCCCCTATCTTATTGTATTAATTCCTCTCGCTAATGTATAAATGGTTGTAAATTTCCAATTGTAAGTGGAACTAGTATATGAAGTGTGCCTGTTTTCTCATAACTGTCGTAAGTTTAACCGTTTTTGTGACTACTTCTGAGCGTTCTTCAAATCCCAGTGGAACTCGTCGTACGTAAGACACATAGACACGCCGTAATAGCGATCTTATCCAATTTATTGCCTGATGTTTTCGTGGGTTACTCTTGAACAAAATCAAGCCAACTACGATTATTACAACCTTATACTGTATTTTTTGTGCCCCGTGGCTGATCTCATTATATCTTGGATGTGCACTTCTTTCCAGTCTAAGAAGTCTTATTATAGATGGCAAATTACGACGAAGTATACGGCGCCTCCGGAGGGGAAACGCTTACGTTTATTGAGACGGGCGATGATGAAATGCTGAATGGGGCAACACAGGATTCTGTCTACGACTTTGACAATCACTTTGCCTTGCCTACACAGAGTTCACAGGTCCCTTATTGTACATAGTTAGCTATTATATATATATATATATATATATATATATATGTATATATATATATGTATATGTATATAAAATTTATTTATAAAAATATATTGAAAGCGACGGAAAGATCTATGCTATGATTTTCAGCTGATCGGCGCATCTCACGGTGCCAGCGCGACCATCAGCCAGGATCATGGGCAGGAATTGCAATTCCAAGAAGAAGTTCTCCAGGACAAACTACCGGAACATGCTTGCCGGTGCTGGAATTTTTTTATTCCTTGCTGGAATAAATGGAGACGGGGGCCTATTTGAGATCAGGCTTTCGAACTCTCTTCCTACTTTTAGCTTGTGCTGGTAGTAGACAATATGTTGCATTATTTCAGATACTGTGGGATTCACGAACCGAATGCGGTTGCGATGTGCACTGTATGCAAGAAGTGGTTCTGTAATGGAAAGGGGACCACAAATGGCAGCCACATCCTCCACCACATGGTCCGCTCTCAGCATAAGGAGGTATGTTTGACGAGGGAAAATTGGGGGGGGGGTAGAGAAAGTATTCGCTAGAACTTTTCAGCTGTGTCTTCACGCGGAGTCCCCTCTTGGAGATACTCAACTGGAGTGTTATCAGTGTGCAGCTAGGAACGTCTTCCAACTCGGCTTCATCCCAGCTAAGGTTTCTCATTTATTTGTAGTTTTTGCAGCTATTATCTAATTTATAACGTTAAACGGAAAAGAAATGATCAGTTTTTAAGCTAGCAAGTAGTCTTTGCCAAGCCTTGTTTTGTTTCAACCAGGTGTAGCTAATTGACTGTGATTTGAAGGCGGACACGCTCGTGGTCATTCTCTGTCGTCATCCCTGTGCCCAGCAAGCAGCTCAGAAGGATCCTCACTGGGCGGGAGACGACTGGAATCCTTTGGTTTGCCTTTCTGCGGGTTCAATGGAACGGAAGAGTGTTTACAGATCTCGGAAAGACAGCTTCTGTCTTGGCTGGTGGCGGTGCCCTCCCAACAATCGCAAGCACGAGCACGCCAGGTCATCTTTATTACTTTCTATTTTACATCATTTCCATTTCCACCGTGGAAGAGCTCCTAAATGGTAATTGCAGGTGAAAGCAAGTCAGATTGTGAAGCTGGAAGATCTGTGGAAGGATAATGAGAACGCTCAGTTGGAAGACATTGAGAAGCCAGGAATGAGCAACGAAGTGGAACCTGTTCAGCTAAGGTCTTTTCCTTCTTTACTTTCATGAGTGATTCTCTTGAACGGCTCTAAGATTATAATATGTTTAGTTACGCGGACGCCTTCCAATATCGACGCATCTTCACTGCTCTGATTGAAGAAGAAGCTGAGTACGACAAGAGAATGAAAGAGTCGCAGACTCAGTCTGTTGGCCACGTCCGTTGGGATGTCGGACTGCACAAGAAGCATCTCGCCTACTTTCATCTCCCAAAGTTCCAGGAAGGAAGTCAGTTACTTTACTATTTTACAATCATATATAACATTTTAGACTTCAAATTATGTATGCAGGTATGAAACTGATGATTGGCGACGAGCTGCGATTGAAACACTCGCAGACTGTCGATGGAATTTGGGAGAGGATTGGACAAGTCTTCAAAATCCCTGACAGTAAGGACTATTCTGGAGAGAGGAAAAAGAGTAAGAGACAATTATTTATTGTAGATCACAGCGACGAGATTGGCATCGAAATGCGTGCTGGATTTGCTGAGAAGATGCCAACTGATCCGAGGATCAACTTCACTTGCGAGGTTCTCTCGCGTTTCCAATGTAATTGTATAGAGTCATTACTTTTCACCAGACTTTTTAGTGCCAGTGTCGCATGTAATATCAATCTCTAGCCTGGAAATTGTATGAATTCTAATTAATGGAAAGTATTCAGGTTGTTTGGAATTCAACGGCTTTCGTCCGCCAGACAGCAGCACTGAAACTGCTACAAAACGACGAGAAGTGCGTCTCGCCCTACATCTACCACAAGTTGATGGGACACGATGTCGATGAGATCCTCTTCAAGGTATTTCTGTTAACGGTATAAAAAAGGAATAGCCTTTCAATTGTTAAACTTGCAGGTGAAGCTTCCAGCGCGTCTCTCTGCTCCTGGACTGCCCGAGTTGAATCACAGCCAGATGAATGCAGTCCGAACCGTGCTGTTTCGCCCCCTTTCTCTAATTCAAGGACCTCCTGGCACTGGAAAGGTTAGCTTGATATCAATTTATATTTGCATTAACATTATACTCGTATAATATGTTAGGCAGTCGACCTGGTTAAACTTATTTCATTGCAGACAGTTACCTCTGCAACTATTGTCTATCATCTCGTTCGCCAAACCCAGGGGCAGGTTGGTAGTAGACTGAAATTGCTTGAGTAGCATGATCTATGTTCAGGTGCTGGTGTGTGCTCCATCGAATGTCGCAGTTGATCAGCTGGCAGAGAAGATTCATATGACTGGCCTCAAGGTCAGGGAAATCGAAGAAGATCGGAAGATGAGAGAATGAATCTTCTCTTCTATTCAGGTCGTTCGTGTATGCGCGATCTCTCGCGAGTCTCTGGGAAGCAACGTCGAGTTTCTCACTCTGCACAGCCAACTCAAGACCGTCAGAGGAGCTGCAGAGCTTCGCAAGCTACAACAACTTAAGGTTAATCACTCTCTCTCTCTCTCTCTCTCTCTCTCTCTCTCTCTGTCTCTCTCTCTCTCTCTGTCATTGCCTCGTCCGTTTCCGCTGCTATATCTTTTCCTTCTACTTAACAAAGTAGCGTACTGTTAAGGACGAGATGGGCGGGCTGTCAGAGGCAGATCAGAGTCGGTACATCAAACTGAAGAGGGTGCAGGAGGTGGAGCTGCTCACTGCCGCGGATGTGATCTGCTGCACGTCTTGCACTGCAGCAGACAGCCGCATCTCGCGTCTTCGCATCAAGTTTGTTCTTTCTTTCCTTGTTCGCTGCATCTCTTCTCGTCTGGAAGGAAGAAATGCTTTCGTTGGACGTCCACAATACTTCTATGCAATTACCACTGCAGGTGTGTGCTGATCGACGAGTCGACGCAGGCGACAGAGCCAGAAGTGTTGATTCCGATTGTGCGTGGAGTGAGACAGCTCATTCTTGTTGGCGACCACTGCCAACTCGGCCCCGTTGTCATGTGCAAGAAGGTCAGACTTACCGACAATTGGAGAATACTGCCTTTCCGATTGCATGACTGCAATAAACTATCAAATTTTTATCCGGATAGAATCGTAAAATGTTTTATGCTTATTTTCTATTCATTGAATTAATTTATTATCTTTTTATTGACGAGTGCTGAAAATGAGGTGATGCTTTGCATAATACAGGCGGCGAAGGCAGGGCTGTGTCAGTCCCTCTTCGAGCGCCTTGTGCTTCTTGGGAACCGCCCCATTCGTCTGCAAGTGCAGTACCGTATGCACCCCGTGCTGTCTGCTTTCCCTTCCAATGTCTTCTACGAAGGCAGTCTTCAGAACGGAGTCACAGAAAGTCAGCTTTCGTCTTTCCATTTTAATTTATTGCCGAACAGACTGTTGTACAGAAAATTTTTCATGGGTCCAATGGCTTTGATGATTAATGTTGTCTTCTACCAGGCGAACGCCAACTGCACAACGTTGACTGGGAGTGGCCAGTGCCGGACCGACCCATGATGTTCTGGTCGTGCAATGGAAAGGAGGAGATGAGCACTAGCGGGACCTCCTTCCTCAATCGAACTGAGGCTGCTAATGTTGAGAAGATCGCGAGCAGACTCATTCGGTTTTTGGAGAGAGAAGATTTATACTGGAGACAGATTGGGAGAAAGAGAGTTCTGAAAGCGGTGCATGCAGCATACTAAATCCCTCCGGCCCACGCCGGATCATGGCATGTAAAGTCCCGGTAGAATTACAAACTGAGAGAATGTTGTAATAGTTTTCTCTTCCTTTGCAGAGGAGGAATGCGCCCGTCCCAGATTGGAGTGGTGACTCCGTACGAGGGACAGCGGGCATACATTGTCCAGCACATGCAGTCGCAGGGTTCCATCTCATCCCGTCTCCTTGTCGACTTGGAAATTGCGAACGTCGATGCCTTCCAGGTTTGTAATGGAAAGAGGGAAGACAATGAGACTGGAGGAAGTTGCAGGGTCGTGAGAAGGACGTGATCATCGTGACATGCGTCCGTTCGAATGACAGCCAAGGCATCGGCTTCCTCTCGGATCCTCGCCGTCTCAACGTTGCCATCACTCGTGCCAAGTACGGGCTGGTCATCATTGGCAATGCCAAGGTGCTCAGCAGACAGCCCCTCTGGCATCATCTCATCTCATCCTTCCTGGAGAAGGGACTCGTCGTCGAGGGAACACTCAACAATCTCACTCGCTCTCCCATCTTGCTTCCTAAACGGAGAGAGGTTCAGAATGAGAGAGATGGAGAATGAGGGAGAGAGAGAGAGCAGGAGGTAGTGAGTGCGAGAGAGAGCAGGAGAGAGAGGTAGCTGCTTACAGCAAGTGCCGAATGCTGCAAAGGCGGACCGAATGATGTACACTCTGCCGGAATACCGTAATCGTCCTCTTCCCTACGAGATGATTCGCGATCCGACTGGAAGCATCAACGCTCACGTCAGTTGTTGTTCTATATTATGCGCTTAACATTAACACAGAATTAAGGGCTGCGTAATTCATTTCGTAAACATTGTAATGATCTGTAATGGCTGCAGTCGCTGAACGCGGCGGCCGCGAACCTGGCTGTTCCCTTCCACATGCTGCATGCCATGCCCCTCCCGCCTCCCGTCAGCGCACTCAACAACCGTATGTTCCCCTTCTCATTTTTTTTTTACGTATTTATACTTTCCACTACGGCAGGTCGCCGTGGAGGTGCCGGTCAAGGAGGGAAAGGCGGCAGAAATGCGAATGCTCAGCCTTCGCAGGATTCTCTCTACGCTTCTCAGGCTAGTATAGTCTGACATTCTGGACAAGAGAGAGAAAGAGAATAGTCCTTTAATAGGCTGAATCGGTGATGAATGGTTGCAACGTGTTTGCAGGCATCCCAGATGGGTGCGTACTACGGTGGAGGGGCGGCTGGCAGCGACTCGCAGATGTTGAGCGCCGGCTGGAGCCAGAGCCAGCTCAGCCAGTCGCAGTCTCAGTTCTCTCAGCCTCATCATGGCACTCGCCCTCGCCAGGGTTTCTCTCCTTATACCTTTTACTTTTATATGCCATAGTGTTCTCTTTCTGGTCTTTCCTGTTTTCTCTCTCCCTTCTCATCTTCACGTGAACATTTTGCAGAAGCAGGGAGCCAGCAATGGCAGACGGATGACTTGTCCTCGCAGGCCGTGTTCTCGCAGGACATCGTCACCGATATGGAGCATCTACTTCTCTCGCAAGGACCTTAGCCTCTTCGGCCAGATTGTCTCATCGCCTGTTTCGTCTCTCTTCCCTCCACTCTCCTCCAATCCTCATGTCTTTCTCTTTCTTCTTCTGGTAGAGAGATAATGACAATCCCGACAGGGACTACCAGAGGAAACTGGAGTGGCTAATGTGAGGGGAGCGTTGAAGAGAAATGCGCAGACGGAGAGCGAGGGAAGCTGCAGTGACAAGGCATGGAAGAGGGGAGAAGGAAGAGTCCTCTCGGCGTCTGCTCCCTCTCTCTAACTCTCACTCTTTTCTACCTTGTAAGCACATTCGAAATACCGGTAAAGTTCTTATATCACATACCTCTGGCCTTTTGTTTTCCTTCCTTGCTAACTTGGTATTTCGGAAGTGCGCGCTCAGTGGTCTTCGCTCAACGATCTTCTTTGTTTTGTGATTATTGTGCTGTTCTTTGAGATTTATCATTTTCAGTGATTAATAATAAGTGTTGTTTTATACCATATTGTAACGTTTTTGTTTTACTAATACTTTTGACAGTTCCTCGTTGTCTTCTCCTTCTGAATAAATAAAGGAGACAGAAGATTGTGCTCTTTTGATTTGTGAAGTGTGAAACCGCCTGTGGTATCTGATACTATTTCGGTGTTAGATCGACCCTTTCATCAGCAGTTCAGAGCAGTCACCTGAAGATGGGTAAGAAGAACAAAAACAGGAATAAGAAACACGCCAATCGGGCCAAGAGCAACGGCAACTGGGTTATTTATTTGAGTTTTTAATCATTGTATAATTATGGTAAAAGTTTTCTTTCAGTCTCAGGATCGAGTTGTCGGGTTTGACAAGGTTAATGAGAAGTTCTTCGAGTACTACAAACAACAAGCACTTGTCCCCGAGACTGAGTGGGATGCATTTGTGGAAACCCTGAAGAGAGACCTGCCCGTGTCATTTCGCATTCAGGGATGCCACAAGTAAGTTTACTTTTCACTCCATATTTGACCGTGCTCGGTGGTAAGTGAACCTAGGAAAAGAAGAAGAACGTGAAAATTGAAGGGACCGAGGAGTACTGCAGGAGACTCTGGAGAAGAGTTTCTTTGCTCCCATTGCCGCCGCCGCCGGAGAGGCTGCCGTTTACGAACCACGACCGCTTCCTTGGTTAGCGAGGAGAAGAGAGCGAGAGTATGCCAAAAAATGAAGCAAAAGTGACAACGAAGCCTGCAGGTATGACGGTGCTTATCAAACTCCAATGTCCCGCAGTCAAGTTCGCTCCCATCCAGTTCTCGCCAAGCTACACAACTTCCTTGTTCGTGCCATTTCTCCGTCTTCTATTTCTATGAGAGGAGAAGGGATGCGCCTTTCAGGTGACTGAGGCAGAACTGGGCCACATCTCCCGGCAGGAGGCAGTGTCGATGATTCCTCCCCTGCTCCTCGCCCCTCTGCCTGAACACGCCGTTCTCGATGTCTGCGCTGCTCCCGGCAGCAAGACTCTCCAACTCATTGAGATCATGCACGAGAAGACACCCAATCCATGTCAGTCGATTTCTTCCCTTTTGTTTTGTCATACTGTAATTGTGTTCAGCTGTTGTGTGTGTGTAATATGTATGCATTTTCCATAACCAGTAATAAGCCCACCGACGTATTGAGACACAAGTACATAAAAGGAATAAGGATGTTAAGCTGGCTTCGTTGTGGCAAACGACGTGGACAAAAGTCGTTGTTATCTGCTGTGCCACCAGATTCTCAAGAGAATGAAGAGTGACAACTGCGTCGTGATCTGTGAAGACGGCGCTATTATGCCGAGCATGATCGACTCGGTTAGTCTCTGCCTGTCGCCGTTGTTGCATCTATTTCACAATGTATCGGCTTTTATAAATTATAAAAATAAAGAAATATTTTTAGGACGGTAGTGTGCTCAAGTTCGATCGTGTTCTGTGCGATGTGATCTGTTCTGGGGACGGTACACTGAGGAAAAATCCGGACATTTGGAAATCGTGGACTCCTCAGGAGGGAATCGGCCTGCATAAGTTGCAGCTTAGCATTGCCAGAAGGTCGGCGCAGCAACTGAAGGTTAGGAATAGTCAAGAGTGTGAGAAAGAACGGGAAAGAGAGAAAGAGAGGGAGAAGAAAGGGAAAGGGGCATAAAATATGAGTGAGAGAATTGCAGGTGGGCGGCCTGATGGTGTACTCAACGTGTTCGATGAATCCTCTGGAAGACGAGGCCGTGGTGGCCCAGTTGCTGAGGGAGAGTGGGGGCTCTCTTCGTCTTGTCGATGCCCATCCAAGACTTCCCCATCTCAACTCATGCAGGGGAATCAGCAGTTGGAAGGTATTCGAGAATGATACTGTCAGTTCTTTCTGCAATTGTATCTTGCAGGTCATCGACCGTGACATGAAGGAGTACCCTACGGTTGCGGATATTCCAGCAGAAGGGCCAATCAAGAAGGCATTGGTCCCTTCGATGTGGCCGCCTGCAGAAGAAGAAGCAACGCAGCTTCATCTGGAATACACGTCAGTTGCTCTAATAAGACACCAAATTAACTCTTGCCTTGCTTACAGAATGCGAATCTTGCCACACCTCCAGGACACTGGCGGTTTTTTTGTTGCCCTTCTGGAGAGAGCCGAGGAGGAAAAACCAAAGGAAAATGAAGACAAGAGGATTGTCAAGTGAGAGAGTTCTCCTTCTTTATAGTTTCTCAACTTAGATTGATCCGTTCATTCAACCAGGGCGCCTGGCAACAAACGTCTGAAGATGTTCAAAGACGAGCCCTTCACTTTCCTGCAGAAGGAGGACCCTCGCTGGGCTGATATTAAGTCAGTTCTTTCACGTCAGAAATGTTCATAAACAATTATACATTATTCAAGGGAATACTACGGAATTTCGGATGACTTCCCCTACGAGAATCTTTTCAATCGGATGCTGGAGAACGAGAACAGTCGCCAGCTCTTCTTCGTCAACACTCGCGCCAAGCGTTTCATTGTAATCTTTTCCCTTTATTTGCATATTGTTAACATAATAACAATTGAGAGTGTTAGAATGGGAATGGCAGATTCCACTTGGAATTCAGAATATATTACATATATTTGCAGGAGAAGAACATGAAGACGCTGTCGATCCAGAACGCGGGGATGAAGATGTTCGGCCGCAACGAGAACAAGGTTGAAACTGTTCGCTTCAGAATCTCTCAGGAAGGCGTCGCTCATCTTCTTCCCTTCCTCACCAAGCAAAAGGTTTATTCTTCTGCTTTTTTCTTGTGATTTTTGAGAGGCACCTTTAAATATCTTTTTGAACAAATGCTTTCATAGGTAAAAGTGAGCCGGGAAGACATGGTGATGCTTCTGAAGGAAGAGGCGAAGGGACCAGAGAAGAAGATTATGGTGGATATGGAGAGTCTCGCGGCTAAAGACGAGATTCGTGCACAGAACAGCGGCAGCGTCGTGCTCTTCGTGGATGAGCAGCATCCCGTCTGTGCTTGGGTTTGCAAGGCTATCTAATTTCATTTATTTATTTTTCTCGCTATTTCATTTATATTCTATTTTCTACTCTCATTTTTTGCTAGGTTGGACAGCGAACTGCCGCCCCATACGTTGGTAAAGAAGAGAAGGTATGGGCTTGCTATTTTTTTACTTTTATTAGATTAAAATATGCTTTCGTTTATAGTATCACAAATGTTTTGTGCCTTCAATAAGACAGTGAAACATTGATGGACCTTGCTAGGTTCATCTGCTGCGACTGTTGGGAGTGGACACTGATTCCATAGAAGCTCTCATGAAGACCACCAGGAAAGAGAAGGCCATGAGAGATCGGGAAGAAGCTCATTCCGAGAAGAGGAAAGCGGAGAATGACAACGGAGATGTGGTTCGGTCTTTTTTCAGTTGATTCCCCCTGAGCATTTTCTCGTTGATTTATCAAGTTGTTGTCAATTAGGTGGCTTTTTGAGGACGGGGGAGAGGAGGCGAACGGGAAGCGAGCCCGTTTGGAAGATAACAAGGACATCAGCAGTCAAGTTGTCGAACCCATCGAGCAAGTTGAACAGCAGGACACTAAGGACTTTAAGTGCGAGCCACAGGATCAGCCTGGCGTTAACGCATAACTTATATTCAACTTGTTTGGTTTCGTCTTTATAAAATTTCTTGATTAATTTAACAATTTTACGATTATCCTTAAATTTATCCTTGCTGTCGATCTATTTTTCTCATGAGGATTATTCGTACTGATGTTTGTTGATTTATTTGTTAGAAATTCTGTAAAATTTAAAGTTTCGGATTGTTGCATTCTAATTTTGGATCAGATTGTTGATTGTTGTTTCGCTGTTCGTTTAATTCTAACGCTAACTTATTACTAGCGTAATGAACAGCCAAATCTTAAGTCCATTTGGTTGTTTTGGACACGTTATTATCGTGCGGCAGTTACATGAGATCTCTCCTTAGATTGGCACATGAGAAGTGGAGTGAAGAAGCGAGGATGAGGCGAGAGCTGCTCGGCTTTGGAGTCGGCGGCGAAGGCCAACTTGGGGTTCGGCCACCCTCTTACAACGACTCGGGCAACTTTCACACTCCAGAACATATCTGTTAGTCTACGGTCAAGACATCATCATTGCACTTTTTGAGTAATGTTGTCGATAATAACCGAGCTTCAATCTGATGGACTCGTTACAGTTGGTGTTCCCTGCAGTGAGAGCGGCGTAACTGTGAGTGCAATTGCTTGTGGAGAGAAGCACACTGTCTTCCTCGCAGATGACGGCAGAATATGGACTGTTGGAGGCAACGAAATGGTTAGCTGTGAACTTCCTCTAGGATGTCTTAATATTATATCTTGAGGGTCAACTGGGTCGGGGAAACGTCTCCCCTGGCTCCTTTTCGATCTTCCCCGTGGTAATCTCAAACAGTGTTCGCATCATCCAGGCGAGATCTCCCCTTCCATTTGTTGTTGTTGAGAAGGAATGCCTTGTCCTTCCTTAGATCTCGGCTGGTCGGAATCATTCCTGCGCAGTATCAGATGATGGCCGTCTCTTTGCATGGGGAGACAACTCGAGTGGTCAACTGGCGCTTCCTCCGAACTTGCCTGTCCAATCGTCTCCTAAGTTAGTTTCTCTTCCTTTTTTCCGAAACGCAATCAGTACTGGAACTTTAAGGAGAATTGCCCAACTGAATGAAGTGGTGCAAGTGTCTTGCGGCTCGGAGAGCACCATCGCACTCCTCGACAGTATCCTTTTCCCTTTCAAGATTCAGTAGCCGAAAAGGAATAGTGGTCGCTGCAGACAGCCGCGTCTTTGTGTGGGGCCTCCAGTACGACGGCGCGGTCTTCCACGAGCCACGCGAGGTCCCCCTCCTCATCGGAGTGCCCATTGTCACGGGTACGAAGGGTGGCAAGGGAATGGGAATGAATGGACTGTTTGAGTGAGCGGAGGAGGACGTCATTGGATGGCTCTCTCTGCCAGTGGCGCAGTCTTTGCTTGGGGACAGAACGAATTCGGACAACTTGGCACTGGAGATGACAAGTGTTAGTGAGAAAACTATTTGAAGTATTCTTGGATTAGTATTCTTCAACTGCAAACACTCAGTTTCTCACAGCATATCTGTTTTGAGATCATGAAAAGCCGATACTGCTGGAGGGAGTTTCGGATATGAAAGTAGTGGACATTGCATGCGGAGATGCGCACTCTCTGTTGCTCACCAGAGATGGCCGAGTATTCGTTTGCGGGGCGGACAGCTTCGGCCAGCTCGGTTCGCATTCAACTATTTCTTTTAAGACCTTGTAGATTGTGAGGTCCAATTGAAGGTTTTTGATAGAGCGAATAGAAGATAATTCTTGGAGGAATTGGCAGACGTCTAGAGAAGACGACTGTGCCTCGAGTGGTGCAAGATCTCATGGGTTCCCATGTCACGCGAGTGGCCGCTGGCAGAGCTCATTCCATTGCCATTGTTGGAGGTTCCAACTCTTCGAGTGAATCAGCAACCACTTTCCCTTCTTTTCCTTCTCTCCCTCTTAAGTCTCCTTTTGGACATGAAAGGGATTATGGACTCTTACAGGCAAAGTTTACACATTCGGACTGAACAGCAGCGGCCAACTCGGCCAAGGCAACTACCGTAATCTGATCACTCCGAGACCTGTTAGTTCTCTGAAATGATTTATTCCTCAGTGCCTTGACTAATGTCCAGATTGACACACTCGATTGCTCCCGCGCTGTCTTCGCTGGCTGGGATCAAACCTTTGTCCTTCGTGCCTCCGGAGTCTCGGTTTGTAGAGTGTACCATTATTAATTTCCAATGTCTTTGTGTTCTCAGGACGTGAGTTCGGGAGCAAACGTTGACTTGAAGCTTCCCCAGTTTTTATCGTGGATATCGAAGAAGGAATTGCTTAAGGATAAGCTCGAGCTGATCGGGTTTCATACTAGTCACAATCTTTTCAGCCTATTTCCATCCACTGTCCTATTGGAAGGGTGCTGAAGCAATGAAAGTAAATAAAAGGTTCTTGTAGGAAACTTGAGTCCGTATTCACTTCTCTCTCCTGTCTCAATGGCTCATTTCTCTACAATGATGAACGAAGATTCTCGTGCACTGACACCAATCATGGTATGATTTTGACGGAGGAAAATGGCTTCTTTAAAAAATATATATTTAGGGCTTGTTTTATTTGTAAATAAAAAATTGAATGCAGCATCTGTTAAGGTGTGGACCTGGATTCTGCAATGGAATTTTTCAACACTCTGTCGTTGAGTGGCGATTTCAAGCAATATGACGATTTGGTATGCGCTATCCCTATAGCCTTGTATGAATGAGGAATATTTCCCCGCCAAAGTCCATAAGAAATATTATCAGATGATGGATTCTCTGGAGATGTCTCTCTTTGCTGAAGACACGAAGCCAAGCGATTTAATCAACAAGGAGTGCCTCCGTCTCTTTCTCTTCCTTCCTTGGATTCATCTTTTCGTTCAACCCACCACATCCAAGGAAATTAATAGTTAGACTATTTCAGATTCAACTTCTTCTTCTTCTGTATGATCTCCCTGTAATTTTCAGGCCTCCACAGGCGATTCTGCACGTATCTCTCTCAGCTCAGGAAGCAGCACTTCAAGACACTGGGTTAGAAGGTGAGGATGGTTCCCGAGCAGCGTTGCTCTTCTTGCAGTCGAGTGGTGGATGAGACTGCCAGCTCGCCATTTCAATCGGGTTGTCTCTGGCCTGGTCGCTGCACTCAACATTGCTATTGACGACGAGAAGAGACCGACATCAATGTTAGAATATTCCACTCTTTGTGTAGATGAAACCTTATATTTTAAGATTTGTTCCGTTACTGGAGATCCTGAAGGTTCTGGCGGTGCTGAATGAGAAGAAACAGATTATCCCAGTCGAATTATTCTATGTCAAGAACCTGGCCGACAAGTTTGATCTGAAGATGGATTATCTGCAGTGGGCAATGCGTGATCAGGTTTTGGTTTATTATGTTTGCGGGCGTCATGGAAATAAGAATGTTTGTAGTTATGGAGAGAGAGATGACGTATTCTAAATAAAATGTGTCTTTTATAGAATGGTCGAGAAAATCATTTCTTCTGGGCGAGCTTTCCTTTCATTATGAACGGAGTTGCGAAGGGAGAGCTACTCTTCGTTGAAGCGCAGCTGCAGCAGCACGTTTGTTTTTCAATTCCTTGCCCCCAATTTGCTTGGTATTCTCTGATGTTCGGTGGATAGCGCGGGGAGGCTCACGATCGCACGGTGGGTTAGGTGTATGGAATTACGGACGTTAGAAAAACTTGGAATTTTGCCAAAAATTTCGCAAATGATAGTATCTCAAGAATGCTTTAAGGGAAATCGTGCCGAGAGCCTAAACATTTCAAAATTTGGCCAGAGAAAATACGAAATAGTATTCCATTTTATTTTAGTGTGAAGTGTCAAGTACCGTAATAGCCTCTTATTTAGTGCAGCTTGGTACCGTAATCGTGTTTTTCTCAGAATCGACAATGCCACACTAAAAAATTTTCAATATCCGCCTTGACCCACCGTGATCGGGGAATAAAAAAAATTATTTTTTTTACACGAATATTCTTAATTTTTGGAATTCTGCTACGAACGTTATGCGATTATTTTTTTATAGATTACAATGCTGAAAACGAATCCGAGCTTCAACATATTTGGAATGAATTTTGTTATGGGAGATCCTCATTTCTCAATTGAAGTCCGCAGGGACAACATTATTATGGTTAGTTTCTTATGAACTTGTTTTTAGAATGCGTTATATGATTTATTCGTTTTTGTTTGACTTGTATGAAATCACCGCTGGTTGGAAGTCGTGGAATTCCAAAGTTCTGAGGCATTAAAAATACGAGAAAGAAGGGTTTCTAACGACGGGAAGAAATGTCTGCACAGCAGCCATTGAGTTATCCTAAATGCTCTTGCAGGACACTATCAATGCGCTCACTTCGGCTCCTCCTGAGTTCTTGCGGAAGTCACTGAAAGTGAAATTCAGAGGAGAAGATGCAGAGGACCATGGAGGAGTGCGCAAGGAGTTCTTCATGATTCTATTCGAGAAACTTCTTCTTCCCGAGTATGTGATTTGAGAGGGGAAGGGGGATGAAGAGAGTATGAATGTGTTTCAGATATGGAATGTTCGTGGAGAATGAAGAAACCCATCTGGTGTGGTTCTCGGGAGTGGAAGGGGAGTTGAATGCCTTTGAACTCGTGGGGAAGCTGGCTGGGCTGGCCGTCTACAACTCAGTCCTCGTTGCTTTTCCGTTCCCACTCGCTCTTTACAAGGTTTTCAAGCATAGACAGCATTTTGAATAACTTGCAGGAGTACTAACTATTTTCAATTTGGAGGTTCTACTGAACAAGGAGCTGACACTAGAAGACCTTATCAAACTGTCTCCCACAGAGGGTAGAAGTCTCCAGTCTCTTTTGGACTTCGACGGCCCGGATGTTGAAGAGGTTTTACAGTTGTCCCTGCAGTTTGAATTGATTTTTAATGATATGGGGTATGTTTTCTTTCTTCATTCGTTTGAACTACTAGTTGTGGATCTCAAGTAATGTTTCATGTTGTGAAAGGTCTTCATGCTCAACTTCACCATTACGCATTCGCTCTTCGGCTCAGCACAAACAGTTGAACTGAAACCAGAAGGCGAGAAGGCTAGTTCCTGTTTATATACTCCTCTTCATCCCCTTATCTCTCTCTCTCTCTCTCTCTCTCTCTCTCTCTCTCTCTCTTTCTCTCTCTCTCACTCTCTCTCTGTCTCTGTCTGTCTCTCTCTTTCTTTTTCACTCTCGTCCCCATGTCTTCCCCCTTTTGTCTTATCAGTGTTATGTTCATTCGGAAGTATTACTTTGTGTCTCTTTTCTGTTTCCCCCGTAATATTGTCCCCTCTACTAAGAAACTGCAACCTTCTCAACTTTCCGCCGATGAAACAAGTTGTTCTCTGCTCCTCCCCCTCCCTTCCGGTTTTTGAGTGTCAAAACTGGCTTGATTTTTTTTCTTTCGCTCATCTCGTGTCACTGAAACGTGTTCACATAGAGCGTGGGAATATGAAAGAGAGAGTGAGGGGGAAGCCCTTTCTACTTGGTCACGGGGATTCCCTTCTGATCGGTTCATTCTTTTAGCAGCCGGTGACCTCTACGAACAAAAGCGAATACGTTCGGCTTTACGTTGAAGCGAGACTAAAGAATGGATTCAACGGAGAAGTTTGCATTCTTTACTTGCTCTCTCAGAATCACTCGAATAATGTAGTAAAAGTGGAATTAAATGCAGATCAGCCGCCAGTTGTCTGCCTTCTGCAATGGCTTCAGAGAGATTGTCCACTCGCGTGTCATCTCCCTCTTCCAACCAATCGAACTCATGGAACTCGTCGTTGGCAATGAGCACTACGACTGGGACAAGTTCAAGCAGGCCAGTCTATTCATTCGTATTTCATATTCCTCCTTTTTTCGCATTCTCCGCCATCTCGCGGTCTCTCAGCTTGCCAGTTATTACCTTTCATTTTTTTCCTTTTTGTAATTCCTCTTCCTTGCATCACTCTTCTACCCTCGCTCTCTCCTCTCTTTCTCCGTCTATCTCTCTCTCTCTGTCTCTCTCTCTCCTTCTCACACACACACACCCAGCGTAGTTTGCTAAAAGCATAGGAAGGGGCCCTCGACGGGAGCACCTGGTAGAGTGGAAGAACGGGGCACTTCTTCCTCCTCCTCTTTGACATGCCTCCGGCTTCTCCTCCTCCAAATCTACCTTTCTCTCTGCTTCTCCCATTCCCATTCTCTCTCTCTCTCTCTCTTTCTCTCTTTCTCTCTTTCTCTCCACTCTTTCTCCTCTCGCTCTCCTCTCTCTCTCTCTCTCACTATCGCCAGCTTTTGTCGGTCAACAAACAGTCGTTTTTGTCTGTAGTGTGCAGTGAGCTCCTGCACAGCTGGAGGCGCTCAGGATCCGGTTTTGTCTGCTTCTCTGTGCTCTTTTCCCTCTAAATACTCTCTCTCTCTCTCTTCTTGCTCCCGTCATTCTTTTTCTTCTACCAACTCCGTCTTATTTGTTCGCATCAGCACGCACTTCCAAACATCTGATCACAGTTGTAAGATCCGCCTTGTGCAGTCCACAAATTGAGACAGACTAGGGAGATAGAATGGAGAAGAGCGTGGAAGAGAGTTAGAGAGATAGGGATAGGGAGGGGGGCGAAGAGAGAGAGAGAGAGAGAAGATGTAAAGGAGGACATGGCGAGTCTGCTCTCGGTGGCATATTTACGACGAAATGGAAATGAATACATATTCAGTGAGGATCTGTGCTTTGCTTTTGATAAGTGATATTATCTGTCTTCATGTTGTCTACATCGAAGGTGTGGGGGCAATGGAAAGAGTAATACGAGGAAATAAAGTTAGATTAAGGAGGAGTGATGGGAGTAATTTCAGCGTATGCACTACAAGGATGTCTACCACGCCAAGCACCCCGCCATCCTCGCCTTCTGGGATGCCTTCTTTGAGTTGACTCTCGACGAACGCAAGCAGTTCCTCCAGTTCCTGTCGGGGACTACTCGATTGCCCGTTCGTTCCTTCAAGTCTGCTCTGTCATATGAATGTCTATCTCTCTTCCTCTCGCTCTCCCCTCTCTCTTTTCTTTCTCTTTCTCTCTCTCTCTCTCTCTCTCTCTATCTCTCTCTCTCTCTCTCTCTCTCTCTCTCTCTTCCTATCTCTTACAGGTGCGTGGCATGGATGCCTTCAATGCGATGATCCAGCCCTGCGCCCCCCACCTTCTGCCTGCTGCCCATACCTGCTTCAACTTGCTTGACTTGCCTAACATTTCCGACAAGGCTGAGCTGCTCCGTCGTCTTCGCATTTCAATCAAAAATGCACGGGGTTTCTCTCTCGTCTGATCTTGAATGGCTTTCCATAAGTTGTGCACTTAGTTTTTGATGTGTTGTGACTAGAGACTGGAGTGATGTTGCTGTCGATTCTAGAAGACTCTTTCACTGCTCAAGTGCATTTTCATTTCTTCTCTGCTGCCTGGTGATCGACTAGTCTGTAGTGAACATCCGAGTATTGCTTCTCTCCATTTCCTATTTTATCGCCTATTGGCTCTCTTGTCTTTCCCTACCTCATCCCTCTTTCCCCCCCCCCTTCCCCCTCCTAAGTATCCCCCTAACTAATTCTTCAATGTTAAAACCGTCTGTAAGCTGCCTTCACATTTTGTGCATACTGGTGCAGATGTACATTTTATTGATAGCCGTGGTTCACCTTATATGCAGGTATCAAACCGAATGAAATCTTCGCTGAAGCTGCACAGCACAAGTTATCGTAGCTGTTATATACAAATGATAATACAGAAGGAATGTAGCGGCGAATCGTGCAGTGCGTAGTGTGGGCTGTCAGCTGATTTTCTTAAGTTTCAAGAGAGTTCCCGGATCGTCAGGTTGATCCCCCGCAGGGAGGTCGTTCTTTCGTTTCTCCTTCGCCTCTTCCTTCTTCCCCTTCAAACGACCATTCACTCTCTTTCTTCCTTCTACCGGCAGCTCCATTTCTGTTCTGTTTGGTGCTGTTTCAATTTGCTCTCCTGCTGAATCGTCTCCCGTCTCTCTCTCACTCTTTCTCTCTTACTCTCTTTCTCTCCGCCTTTTGTGGTGAAATTGCAGCCATTCCGACGCAGCCTCCGGGTGCGTTCTGTGCTCTGTCCAGAATAAATAGAACGAAAAAGAGAGGCATCCCTTAGGGAAGAGGTCTCTGCTAGATGGAGAAGTTAAGTGAAACTGACGAGGGTAGAGAGCTAATGAAATAGAGAGAGAGAGAGAGAGAGAGAAATGAGGTGCTTGTAAAAGAAAGCAAAGCTAACATTTCGTAGTGAATAGCAACCGTTGTTGAGTTTAGTGGAATTTATAGGCAGAGCAAGGCGAGGCGGCAACTGGAACGAGAAGAATGAAATGGAATGCCGGCCTGAGAACCACGTGATAACACCTGAAATTTACAGTCTATAGATATACACTCGTTTCTAGATTTTCGCTGAAGTGTTTGCTCCTCTGTCCTCTACCATCCGGATAGTGTCTTTAAATAGAAAGGGGAGAAGAAAGGGAGGCTCTGCTATGCTCCCTCAATTCGTTCACGCCCGAGAGAGAGAATGGGTGAAGGGTATTGCACATAAGCATACAACATTTTGCTGAATTTAGAATGCTTAAGTGGTGATGAAGAAGTTGGTAAAAAGTGAGTGAGGGGAAGAGTGATGAAGACCTCCCGGAAGGAGTTTCCTGTGCCTTCTCCTCCACTTCTTCGACTCTTCTGCATAATCTACCGGCCCCTCCATTCTGGTTTCCACTTTTCGTTTTCATCCAAGCCGTTCAAATTCGAGGATCACACGGCTGTCTCCATCGCTATTTGGGTCATGCGCACTTCGCCCTCCGACCATGCATTTTACGCGAGATTGGGGAGAGAGAGAGAGAGGGAGAGAGAGAGAGGGAGAGAGAGAGAGAGGGAGAGAGAGAGAAGGAGAGCGAGAAGAGTCAGAAAGAGAGATTAAAGAGAGGTAGCGATGGGCGCGACTACTCGAACTCATGTGGTGAAAGAGCTGAAAGGCGGCGACGAGGATTAGGGACACGCCACAAATTCCCCCTATCCTACTCTCACTCTCACTCTCATACTCTCTCTCTCTCTTTCTCTTTCTCTCTCTCTTTCTTTTTCTCTCTCTCTCTCCCTCTCACTCTCACTCTCATACTCTCTCTCTCTCACTCTCACTCTCATTCTCTCTCTCTCTTTCTCTCTCTCTCTCTTTCTCTTTCTCTCTCTCTCTCTTTCTCTCTCTCTCTTTCTCTTTCTCTCTCTCTTTCAACCTCTTTCTCTCACCCTCGCATTCTCTCATTCTCATTCCTGACCATTTGCCTGAGGCAGCACTTGGCCGCTCCCGGATCTTTTCTCTCCTCTTCTCTTTCTTCATCCCACTTTCCTTTTCATCCATTGCTGAGAAAAGTTTGATTTCTTCCGAATGGAGGCGTTCCTCAAGGATGTCCTCTTGCTGTACAGAAAGTGAAAAAGACTTGAAGGTGCAACTAAACCATCGCTAAGGTTAGTCTAGATTACATAGTGTACACATTATGACTACATACATATGACGCGATTTGCGAGAGAATCGTAAGGAAGCCAAAGAGCCGGGGACCCGGCAAAATTAGATATCGCTCAAAAGCTCTTTATAGGTACTTTTTAACACGGCGAAACGATTGGAATGGGTCCGGGAGTCTGAAATCGCCATTTTGGCGAGCTGTGCGAGGTTTAAAATTCGAGAGCCCGATGAAACTTGCTGAGATGATCGCACATTCGCGTTTGTTGTTTCGCACAGAATAAAGCAATATTCGTGAAAATTTTGTCATAAATATACAAGATATTGCTTTACAAAGCTATTAAAGTAGAATTTGAAAATATTCACTTTTATGGTCTCAGCGGCCTCTAGACTTTGGAGAGGTGCCATTCTCTTATATGGAAAAATGTCACGGGTTTTCTATCTTAAATTGTAGAGCAAAAAATTATCTTTCCAATGAGCTATAGTATGCCAGATATCGACGAGGTCTTTTATGTTTCCCAATTATAAAACTGTTGAAATCCGCGGGTTCAGCGTTCCTTTGACCTATGCACCGGGCTAGGTAAGAAGAAAAGCATTGTCTAGCCTAGTTAAGGGTGATTTAGTGTAGTGCGAACGAGTTGGAGTAGCAATGCAAACGTCCGGGGTTCGATTCCACGGCCGAGCAAATTATTTTTCCCGGCAATTAACAAATTTATTTTGCATTTAAGTTTTGTTTAAACAGTTACATAAAAACCTACATAAATTCCCTAGACAACCTTCATTCGGTATATCGCTTGTATTTCGCTTTCGGCGTTGGTAACGCCTAAACAAAGTGTATGCCGATGCATAGGCACTGAACCGCGCGTATTTCAACAGTCTTATGACTGGGAAATATAAAAGACCTCGTCGATATCTGGCATACTATAGCTCATTGGAAAGATAATTTTTTGCTCTACAATTTAAGATAGAAAACCCGTGACATTTCTCCATATAAGAGAATGGCACCTCTCCAAAATCTTGAGGCCGCTGAGACCATAAAAGTGAATATTTTCAAATTCTACTTTAGTAGCTTTGTAAAGCAATATCTTGTCTATTTATGACAAAATTTTCACGAATATTGCTTTATTCTGTGCGAAACAGCAAACGCGAATGTGCGATCATCTCTGCAAGTTTCATCGGGCTCTCGAATTTTAAACCTCGCACAGCTCGCCAAAATGGCGATTTCAGACTCCCGGACCCATTCCAATCGTTTCGCCGTGTTAAAAAGTACCTTTAAAGAGCTTTTGAACGAAATCTAATTTTGCCGGGTCCCCATTTTGATACTCTCGCAAATCGCGTCATATGTACATACATATGTTCATGTATATAAATTCAGTTTGAACCTGGGATAAAACTGTGGCTTGCTTAATTTCAGTCTCCCTTCCTCCGACTACTCGCTAATGAAACGAAAACTGCTAACACACATCCACGAAGTATGTATCTCTTGGGGAATGCCAGCTTACCCTCTAGGGACTTCAATTTTAAAAGAGATGGGCGTCGAAGATATGCATTGAAGAGGTCCCGTGATTCGAAACATTGAGAAAGAGAGAGAGAGAGAGATTGAGACAAGTTTTGTTTGATCTTTGTGCGTTCTTAATGGAGTGGCAGTGAAGAGATCATTGAGGAACTCTCAAAATTTCAGGATATTCCTGCTAGATGAACATCATTTCCAACCGCAACACCGGTTTGAAGATCTTGTGACCCAGAACAATCTTGAGGAAGAGAGAGAAAGGGGAGTTGGAAAGGAAGAGCGGGCGATATTCAGAGAAATCTCCTTAAATCTCTCAATGCAACTTTCTATAGTCTGTCTCCATCTCTCTTCTGTTCTCCGAGGGTGCCGGAATACAATGAACAAATAGCTTGACTCTGCTTCTCTCCCTCTGCCCCCGGCAATCTGCCCTGCCGTCTCTCTCCTTTCTTCCTCCGTTACTGTGCATGGCTGCCCTCACGGAGAGTACAGTAGTGGGGAGAAGAGAAAGCATGGATGGCTGCCCCCAATGGAAGAGGAAAAGCAGAGGCGTCCGCCAAACTCGTTTTTATTCCCAGCCACTGACTCAGTGCGCACATTCGACAACTCTCTCTCTCTCTCTATCTCTCTCTTTCTCGCTTTCTTTCTCTCTCTCGCTCTCTCTCTCACTTTCTCTCTCGCTCTTTCCCATTCTCTCTTCTCTGCTGTTTTGGATGGAGCTGATTATGAACAGAGGAATAATAGGAGGAACCTCCTCCCTTCTCACTCGTCACTGTGGAATTCTGTATGCAAAAAGCATAAATTGCTCCGAGCGGTAATGGCTGCGCACATGTGTAAAGTTGCTAACTTTTACTTCTTCTGAATGCTTAAATATTAAGGTCATTAGCTCGTCTCGATCTATGTACAATTAGAAGATACAATGCAAAGCTATCACAACAACATTTATATATTTCTTTTAGATTCTTTTGCATTACTTATGCACATCACAGTTGAACGGAAGACAAACGCGGAAATGTTCAATATGTTCAGATAGGGTGGACAATGCTGGGCGCATGCAGATCAAGTTGATGCAAATCTCACAATTACATATATATTTATGGTGGTAATATATATTAGTATCATTAATATATGTCTAAATATGAATATTCAATGTGAAGATCATCTGAAGTTGTTGCAAAATGAAACGAAAAAATAAACGAATGAGATAAATGTTTGAGGAAGCACGTGACAAGAAGCAGCAAGTCTGGAGAGGAGAATGAAAGGAGAAGAAGGCACGGTCAACATCACAAGCAGAAGAATGCTCCAGAATGAAAGAAGTCAGAAAAGGAAGAGGCACTCATAATTCAGAGATATCACCGCTTATCAAAAGGCGCAAGATGGAGAACGGAAACGGAATGCAAGTGGCACCGCGCGCGGTTAAAACTGCAACAAGTAGAACCGGAACATTGGAGGGAAAGGGGAGCAGAAACAACTGGAGGAAGAGGACTAGCGGGCACTCCACGCAAGGTGGCGGCCATTCAACTAAGGAGAGGCTAGATTAGATACTAGCGAAGACTGATTGGGGAGGGGGGCTGGGGAGGGTCTCGATGATAAGACAAGAACAATGCACATTTGGACTACCGAGTCAAGGCAATTGTAACGAACCGAGGCAGACACGCAACGAGGTGATTGAGAGAGTGAGTAGAAGAGAGAGAAATAGAGAAAGAGAACTGCTAGGAAGTGGATGAAGCATAATGTTGTGGTTGTTGTTGTAGAGAGTGGAGAGGCTGCTCAGTCAAGGCGACAATATAGCAGCCGGGAGCGCCTTCCACGGCCTCGAGGTCCACGATCACAATGTCCTCGTTGCAGTACAGCCGGAGCATGTCCTCGTCCATCTTCACTGTTATCCCCTTCAGACATCGCTTGTACATGCAGGTTATCTGCAGAGAGATCAGTGAGCGAGAGAAGGAAGACTGGCTCGAACCTTATCTGCCTCGATGCCAAACTTCGGAGCCACGGCCTCGGCGAGGCCTTGCAGAGTGGGAGGGACAATGTGCAGGGGCTCGAAGATCTGCTCTTCGCGCTTCCGCATGTACAACATCACTGGAAGAATTCGGGTGACGAAAGATGAGAGAGAGAGAGAGATTCATAGATGAGGTAGAGAGGCAGACAGAGAAGGGAGAGAGAGAATAGGAGAGAGTGGAGAGAGAGAGTCATACCCGGTGTGAACTCACCGCGCTCAGATGGCCTTGGCCTCTTGGCGTGTGGTTCGGTGTCGAGTTCGAAGGCGAGCGCCCCTTCGTGGTAGCTGCGAGGGTCGAAGTCGTCGGGGGGCACGAAGATGGCAGCTCGCTTCTCCAGGTCTCTCATGTGGTAGAACTCGGATCGCTCGCATGGCTCGTGGTACTCCCCGTCCGACTTCTTGCGGCCTGCAAGTGAGCCTGCACGACAAGGGTCTCGCTCAGTCAGTCCACCATCACCACTCCCCAAAGCATCCCGGGGCGCGGTGCGGTCGTCTCTACTCTGCTCTACTTGAGCTTGCCACCGCGCCCCTCAACAGAACATGCCTTGCATCCGCCGCTTCTCGTCCCGGCGAGTCTCATGGAGCATTTTGCGGTTAGCGCCCTAAAAGCCGAATTAGAAGCACAGAGTTATAACTGAGCGAACAAAATGAGACAAAGATATTAAGAACATATTGACCCTTTGCACACGGACACCAAGTGGTTCTATTCCGAGAAAGTTACTCTTCTAGCTCAGCTTTCTTGTATTAATAGTAGCCAACTATTAATAGTAGCCAACTCAGACGGACAGTGGGCTCAACACCAAAGGCATGGAACAGCTATTCGAAATGAAACAACTCATGGCTGTGCGCGTAATGGAGGAGACCGGCGTGTGATATGGATAAAAAGAACAAAGAGAGGGAGAGAGAGAAAGAGAGAGAGAGAGAGAGAGAGAGAGAGAGAGAGGGAGAGAGAGAGCTGCCAGCAACACGGGTTAAGAGAGAGAGAGAGCAGAGAGACGAGACAAGACTCCACAAGGTGCGCAATGATACCTGCTATCTTTCGTTTCTGCGCGCGTTTGTCCTCATCTCGTAACTTTCTTTCGGCTCCCTATCAATATATTTATTTGTTTAAAACTACGGGCAAATTTACTGCTGCGCAGGTCGATTTAATTCAAGAATTTTTTTAAAAATAAAGTGATAAAAAAGAATAAAATGCAGCGAAGAATGGAAGAGATGGGACCTTGTCGCAGAAGACTTTGATCTGAGCGTATCCACGATGGAAAGGGAGCAAGTTGTCAGAGGAATCGCCATCAAAGGTATCGATTTGGATGTGGAGGGGAAGACCCTTCACGCCCTTCTGATTCGAGAAGTCGGTTGACAAACATTGAACGGCGATGCTAATCTAAATCAGATATCTAGCAATCATCTCTCTCTCTCTCTCCCTCTCTTTCTCTGCGTGTGTCTCCCTCTCATTCTCTCTTGCTCTCTCTGTCTCTGTCTCTCTCTCTCTCTCTCTCTATCTCTCTCTCTTTCTCTGCGTGTGTCTCCCTCATATTCTCTCTTTCTCTCTCTGTCTCTGTCTCTGTCTCTCTCTATCTCTCTCTCTTTCTCTGCGTGTGTCTCCCTCTCATTCTCTCTTTCTCTCTCTGTCTCTGTTTCTGTCTCTCTCTCTATCTCTCTCTCTTTCTCTGCGTGTGTCTCCCTCTCATTCTCTCTTTCCCTCTCTCCGAATAAATAGAATGGAAAGCCGTGCCTTGACGGAAGTCTGCTCGGATGGATTCCAGAAGAACTGCACTCCATTGTGTCCAATCTCCTCGATCTGTCCAATCATTCCCGAAGAGTTCTTCGAGTCTACTTCCAAGATCCTCTTAATGAACTGCTCTCTTCCCCGTTCTCCTCGCGTGTTCTCCCTCTCTTACCTGTTTCGGAGAGTGTTGTCTGTAGTGCCAGATCTGCCAGTTCTTGATCTCTTCTTCGTACGATTTGTCGTCTCGGAAAACGATCATAAGTTGACTCTGAAAGAACAGAAAAATTTCGATTAACTCAAATTACTAAAAAGGGTAGAGAGAGAAAGAAAGAGAGCGAGATGAAAATGGCGCAAGAAACAGGAAGAGCGAGAGAGAGTGAGAGAGAGAGAGAGGGAGAGCGTCCAATAGTTGAAAGTCTCAGAGAATATGATGGCGAGATTGTATCAAGGAAAGGGAAAAAGAGGAGACTGTTGATGCAGACAAAGAAATCGATGAAAATCTCTTTCATGTTTGATGTGCTTCCTTCTATTCCCCCCACCTTTGTGTGTTCTGTCTTCTGCATGGAAGGGTTGAAATAGAGATCAGTTCTTTTTGGCCGGTCGAGACAGCGAGGAACAAACAGAAGAGGGTTAAGGCTTCCTTCGCCCCTCGCACAAGCCAGTGAAATGTGGAAAGAATAAAAGAATGAGGAAGGAAGAACCCTGCCTCGGGGCGGAGCTACTCTCCGTGTTTTCTTACGAATTCAAGCTTCTTCTTTTTCTGTCAAAGTTCGAAATGGTTCAAGAGCTTGAAGATAACTTACTGATTGTGAGATGTCATAGCAAAATGGTTGAAATGATATAATGATCTCATCAAAGTAAACAGCTCTCATGATCTCTTTCTTTCACTGCACTCTTTATACGCTCAGCACAGAACACTTTCTTCATCGTGCCATGCCTTCGCTCGCTCCAGCTGCTTTTTGGCATGGCACGATGAAAGGGAAATGCGGAGAGAGGGAAGATGAGAGAGAGAGAGAGACGGAGAGAGGGAGAGAGAAGTTGATAGAAAGAGAAGAGAGAGAGAGAGGGGTGCGGTAGCCAGAGCAATGCCCTCTACTGTAGCCGATGCGTCACAATACTCCCAATGGGTGTAGACTCATGAGTGCGGCAAAATGATGCAGCAGAAAAAGAGACCGAGAGGAAAAAGAGAGAGAAAAAGTAAAGGAGAGAAAAAGAGAGACAAAAAGGAGAAAAAGAGAGAAGATGAGGGAATAGATTGAAAAAGGAGAGAAAAGAGAACGAGAAAGAGAGAGGAAGAGAGATAGAAGAGCAGAGAAATTGAAAGGGGGAGGGAAAGAAAGATAGCAAGACTACGTTTGGCGATGTAGATCTAATTGTAAGGCGATCTCAAGAATAACAGAAACGGCAATGATTTAAAAATTAACAAGAAAAAAAAAGATGCATGAGCGGAGAAGAAAATCTGCTCAGGAGATGATGAGATAAACACGATAAAAAAACTTATTCAAAATTAGTAGCGTGAAAATCAGAAGAACTAATCACATCCGTTGTCCGTTGCACAAGCAGAGCAAAGGTCTCCTGACTAATCACTCCAGTAAACAGAGAGAGAGCACTTGCAAGGCAGAGGTTAAAGTACCGAGAAAGTTGAGAACGCGAGAAAGAGAGAGAGAGAGAGCGAGAGAGAGAGAGAGAGAGAGAGAGAGAGCAAAAGAGCGTGGAAGAGAGAGAACAGAAGAGAAGTGCGCATGAAATGACGAAGAAAACGATTAATGATGTAGACAAATGGAAAGGGCGGAATCAATATAAATGAAGAGTGTTGCGTGGCTGACCTTGACAGTGACACTCTTCAATGGCTTGCAGGGGTCGGGGATGTAGTCCAGGCTGACAGTGTAGAACTGGCCCTTGTTCACGTATGTCATCCTATCGTCTTCTTTTCTAATGGAAGTTGAGATCGGCGCCTCCAGCACGTATTGGAAGCCGAGGGAGTTGTGACTGAAGGAGAAGACTATGAGGGAGGAAGCTAATGAACATCAAGAAGAGAGAAAGGAATACGAACAGTTTCGGAATGATGAGAGGAGACTCGCGATGGGAAAGAGCCCTCTCTGGCCTCTCCAGCTGGGAGCAGTCACTCGTGGCCGGGAAGAAGTCGTCCTTCTGCGTGAGCAGAGACAGATCGGCTCCGATTCCGGAGTCGACGGGAGAGGGAAGGTCGGCTGCCTTGTACACCACGCGACTCTCCACCACCGCCGACTCTTGCGGCGCATACTGAATGGAGCCGGCGCGGGCGGCCGCCGCGGCCACGGAAACAGCCGTGGCGGCGGGCACTTGGATGGTAGTCCCTGCCGACGTCGCCGTCCCTGCTGGGTAGTACGTGTTCATCCACTCTGCTTGCGTCGGCTGGTAACTTTGCAACTGAAAGAGATTAGCATATTTTGTTCATCGATTTAGAAGAGAGCACAGAATGAGGGATTGCAATGCATGAATCTCCAAAAGAGCAGAGACGAACATCAACTTGTTGTTGGTAGAAGAGTTGCGATGTGGGATTGGCGACGAGGGTAGACTGCGCGGGGTTCAGATACATCTCGGGGTAGAGGCGGGAGTATCCCTGGTAGTAGTCGATTCCCTGCATCTTCAGATCCGCCTGCACCTGGGTGAGGGGCGCCAGATCGAGTGGCTCCGTCTTCGGGAAGTCGAGGGCGCGGCTGCCGGGGGGAGCCGTCTTAATGACGGAGGACTGCTCCAGCTGGAACTGACTCATCACGAGTCACTTTCCGCCCAGCCGATCTGAACAAGCACACGGAAATGACAACTCGAACAGATCAGAAAGAACCCTTTGAGAGATCCACTCTGCTTCTCCCCCGCTGCCCTCTTCCCTGCCTATTCGTCTCTGCCTACGGTGGCCCTTTTCAGTGCCCACTGGCATTGCTTGGAAAGGGAAGAACCCCTTAGTGATGCCATGACCGTAGTGTTCTGACTGACTACTTCGGGAAAGGGTGACATGTCCTGAGAAGTACTAGGAAGTAGCAGAGTGAATGGCAATCCACCACTCGCCTTCCACTCCACCTGACCGGGAACAAGCGAAGGGCCATCGAACAACTGGTAAGAGGGGACCGGGGCCAGGGTGGGGAGGGCAGCGAGAGCGAAACAGGCTTACCTTCTATCCGGTCCGTTGCGAGTGCGGGCAGCTCTGAGCCACGCTGGCTGGGAGGAGGGGCCGGCTCAGGACAGAGAGAAAGAGAAAGAGGGAGAGAGAGGGAGAGAGGGAGAGAGGGAAAGAGAGGCAAGGACACAGATTCTGGTAGGAGGTGGCAAGAGAGCAGAGAGAGAAGCAGTGAGGAGAGGGAGAGAGCAGAAGAAGTTGATGTCTCTCTCGGTGTTCTCTTCACTCTCTCACAAGACAGCCAGAGCGGCCTAGCAGAGGAGCCGGTTGTGGAGATGAATAAAGAGGGGGAGGAGACAAGGCAGGAGAGAGAGCGAGTTGGAGACAGTCCCACTTTCCGATCACCCCTCTCATTCCATCATTCCATGCACTCTCTCATGCTCGCATGCTCTCTCCGATTCCCACTCTCAAGAGATGTCGACCCGCCCACCTTTGGAGGCAGATTGGAAAAGGGAAAAGAGAGAGAGAGAGAGAGAGAGAGAGAGAGAGAGAGAGAAAGGAGAGAGAGAGAGAAAGGGAAGAGAGAGAAAAAGGGGGACAGCAGGGTGCGCAACGATGCAAGAAGGAGAGCCGCCGCTCCGATTGGGGACACCAACAGCAGCAGAAAGGGAAGATGGGACAGTCGAGGGATGGGGAGGAATGTGCATGAGGGGACCAGGACGGGGTTGAGGGATCAGGGATTGGAGAAGGACAGGGCATCTGAGATGTCAAGTAGTTATTGCATCTCATCAAATGCCATTGTCAGGGAGCGAGCAGGGGTGTTCTCTCCCTCTCTATCTCTCTCTCTCTCTCTCTTTCTCTCTTTCTTTCTTGTTCTCTCTCTGTCCGGTTCAGAGAAGGAGGGGGGTGGCTTGCGTGCGGCCGAAGTCGTACTCCAACCAGTTCCGATGGCTCAGTTAGTTCGTGCGGACGATGCACGCTCTCTGGCCGCCGCCGTCAAACAACTCTCTCTCTCTCTCTCTCTCTATCTCTAACTCTCACACTCTTTCTCTGTCGTTCTCTCTCTCTGCTCGCTCTCCCTCTCTCACTCTCTCCTCCAGCTCTCCCTCATAATGTCAACCCAATCGCCCTGTCTGCATCACTCATTCCCTTCTATGATGTGTTGTCGGTGGCAGCGGTTGAATGCAACAGATCCGCGTTTTCTCTGTTGTTCTGCATATCTTCTGTGCTGTGGCTGTTTGGTGTGCCTTGTGGCTTCTGAAATCCTCGTTGCCCTTATCGCCCGCCAGTCTTCTCTTCCTTCCTCTTGTCTTGAATGAGCTCCCTGTCTGCTTCTTCTCTTCTTCTTCTTCCCCTTCTCCTTCCATGTCTCAGCTTCTTCCTTCTTTCCTTCCTCTTCTGCTTATCTTCTCCTTTCCATGTCAAGGTGTGCCACTAATCTGCGCCACGAATCGACAGCCACGGTTAAACAGCACGATAACTCTCTCTGTCTGTCATCTCCTTTCTCTCTCTCCCATCCCCATCACTTTCTCCCCTCTCCCCAACCCTTGAATGGTCGTCTTGGCTGTCTCTCTCGGTCTCACCTGGCTGGCCCTGTCTTGCCGCTCCTTTTCTGTACATTCTCTTTGCACACGCACGCAGCAGTAATTTGTTATTCTCGCTATGGAAAGAGAAAGTTCTCCAAAAAAAGGCATCTTCACCTCCATTTTGACTTTTTTTTTGCTCTGTTCTTATTGATCGCGATAAGGCCGATTATGTTATATACATATGAATAAGAGATCTTTTCCGTTGTCCGTAAAGAATTAACTGACTTCAATGCAGCAAATTTGTTGTTGAGAATTATGAAACAGCTAATAGCTAGAAAAGGCCCAACGTATTAAAAGAATTCGATGAAAATGAGAAAGGGAGAGTGAGAAGAGAGTGCGTGCAAGGGAGAGAGAGAGAGAGAGAGAGAAACGAGAGAGCACTAGGGAGAGATAGCGAAGAGAAAGGCAGCGCAATCCAAGGTCGTCATTTCGAATGCGAGTGAATTGACTTGTGCATGAAAGTTCGCCTTCCATGCCTTTCGTGATCTTCTGTCTCTTTCTCCCTCTACTCTTCTTTCGTGGAAGTCACTTTCTCCGCGATACTTTTCTTGGTTTTTTTTAGAGAGCAAAGTGAAGGAAAAACTATAAAAGAAAGAGAAAGAAAGAATGAAACAACGAGAATCAGATAGAGCGAGAGAGGCGGAGAGAGAGAGAGAGAGAGCGAGATAGAGGGAGAGAGGCAGAGCAGACGAGGGTAAAAGAGAGAGGCAGGAGCGACAAAGATGAGTGTGCTAGTCACTAGTCAATTTACACATCTGCCTTTCCCTTGCTCATTGTGAATCGATTGATTGAGGAGATGGCAGAAGATTTAAATTTAGAAATTATTGCAGCTTTTTGGCAGAATGGATTTTATGCACAGAGAGAGCGAGAGAGAGCGAGAGAGAGCGAGAGAGAGAGAGAGAGAGAGAGAGAGAGAGAGAGAGATGAAGGGGAGAGAACGAGAAGGAGAAGTATGGCAAGTTAGAGTCGAGAGAGTGGGAGGGAGAGAGCGAGAGAGAGAGAGAGAGAGAGAGAGAGAGAGAGAACGAGCGACAATTGGCTGGGCGAATGGCTGAATACTGTAGTGCCGACGGCAGCTGCCCGCCCAACAAGGCTGACCTCTCGTCCCCCCTCTTATTACTGCTTTCTATTTCTCTCATTCTCCCTTCCCTCATACATTATCTCTCTCTACTCACAGTCACCTCGCACTCTCTTCCTCTCATCCACAACCGTCTTCTTTCTGCATATTATCAAATGGACATGTCTTGATATCGGCTATTTACAAGCTAAAAAGCACTGATTGGATAAATCTCTTGGAAACGGTGGCATGCTCACGGAAGTCCGTTCTCCTCATTCCATCGCTATTCCTCTCTATCTCTCTCTCTCAAACCCTCACTCTCCTCTCTCTCCCCACTCTCTCTCTCTCTCTCGCCCTCTCTCTCTGTTTCTCTCTCAACGTTCAACGTTCCCTCTCTCAATGTGTACAGAACAAACAAGCAGCAAATGAAAAGAAGGAAAGAACAACAGCAGAGAAAATAAAATCAAAGCAAATCGAGTACGCCCTTTCAAGGAAGTAGACAAACCAAAATGTCTTATCTGTTCAGATGCAATTGATCTACGACAGAAGAAGATAGTAGTCAAGAAAGATCATGATGTGCGTGTTGGATGGAGAGCGTAGACTGCTCCACTTCCTCGCAACCTCTCCTCCCTCTCTCCACTCTCTATCTCTCTTCCTCTCTACCTCTCCTCCCTCTCTCCACTCTCTATCTCTGTTCCTCTCTACCTCTCCTTCCTCTCTCCACTCTCTTCCTCTCTACCTCTCCTATCTCTCTAGCAAACCGGATCTCTCGGAACTGGAGTTTCGTTCAGTAAATAATATGCAAATATGTGCAACAACTACTTCTTCGACATCCTTCTTGTGCATCTGTAGAATAGATTGGAATTAATAATAATAGCGGAGTCGATCAAAAAACAAGAATCTTCAATTTCTTTGGATTCCGCAATTCACAAGCCAATTTGGCACCGACGTCTTCAATCCTTCTGTTGAGAGAACTCTTGTATACTCATATGGGGACACGAATGCTTTATTTAATATTCTTTTATGCTTATTAAAATTACAGTAATTTTATTTGTCCTTGATTTTGGTTCCTTTCGGCTAAAATCTTGCGGTTATGTGGACAAAGCTTGTCTTCCTGTCCATCATCAAGAAGCGAGACGTGGTTTCTATGGAGGGGGGCATCGTCCACACTTTCTAGTGGGGAGACTACGTGAATCTTGGCTCCTTGGTTGTTCATTTCGTCAATCCAGCTACCGGAGTCGATACCCAGAGCGGGGCATTATCCTTAAAGGAGCAGTTCACTGAATAGTTAACATATGGTTTTATGAACTTGTAACTATTCGCATCTCTCTAAAACATACATCTAGAAAGTTTGAACCATTTTTGTTTACTTGCCTCAAAGTTATGAGCTCGCAAAATATTGCGGGGTCAAAATTTTTTACTGTAGCTGTTAGCCACCCTCCTATTTCACACGCTCTCTAACCCGCAGAAGGGCCAAATATTTGAGGGCACGCGTTTAAAATGGACCTAATTTGCTACTGTAGCATCGTTCAGTGCATGGTTCCTTTAAGAAGGATCATTAAAGAAAGATCCACATGCGCGATGTAATGAATGGGGAACTCTGGGACGACCATTTCAACGACGTACTGTGGGTGTGGGAAGACAGTTAAAGAAATGTTGTAACATTTAAAAATTACAAATAATATGAAATAACCATTATATGATAATAAAATACCTATGTATATCACTCACTCATCCTAGTAAAGGAGTTCACGACAAATTTTTTAAGTTGAATTGATCCAGACCAAAGAAAATGGTGTCAGACCAAAGAAAATGGTGTAATAAAAAAAACTTTTATCACAAAGGCATTAAAGCCATAGACAAGAACAACACAAGGGAACAGGGATAGAATAAATTCCCCCTCAATCTTTCATTTCGCTCTGTCGATCTTCTCACTGGATTCTGCACTGGGCGGAGTTTTCTTCTTCTTCTCCCACACTTCTTCACCCAGATTCGGAAGATCCTTTCGCTCTAAAAGGGAAGAGTTGATAATGAATATTTACGAATAAATGATGCGAGAAACGGAGTCTGAAATTGAGAGAATTAAAAAGCGGACCTCGGTTGAGGACGCCAAAGTCCGCCATCATAGTGATCTGGACGATGGACTTGGACGATTCAATGAAGGCAGAGGCACCCGCTGCAGAGCCGCCCCGGCCAGGCGAGGACCACAGCGACAGAACTCGCTTCCCCAGCATCTGCACGTATTCCTCTTGTTCCCTCTCTATAGCCTATCTCTCTCTCTTTCTCTCTCTCTCTCTCTCTCTGACCCCTCTCTCTCTCTCGCTCACTCCCTCTCTCTCTCTCTTTCTCATCCCCTCTCGCTAACCATGTATCCATTCTCGAGAGGATTGTGACTGCGAATAATGAGATCGAGCCCGAGCACCTCGGCAATGTCGTCAAGGCGCACGCCATTGAAAAAGTATTCCTCGTTCTCCATGCGGGGCGAGCCGAGCAGACAGTGCCAGACGGGGCTTTGAGGGGCCAAGGAGTAGAGGGGGCGATGGATGGAGGAGAGCGTGCGGAGGGAGGTAATCTAGGAAGGGGAGGAATGGGGCGGAAGAGAGCCATGGACTACCTTGGGAGGGAGTGCGGAGTGCACGGCGAGGATTCGGTTGTTCAGGAGGGCAGCCACGGGCATGTGGGCGAAGGCCTTCTCGGCCACCGCCGACACCGCGTCTCCGATGCTGCGGGAGAAACGGCCTGAACACTTCTTTCTCCATCTCTCTTGCTCTCTCTTGCTCTCTCGCTTTCCATCTCTCTCTCTCTCTCGCTCTCCATCTCTCTCTCTCTCTCTCTCTTTCTCTCTCTCGCTCTCCATTTCTCTCTCTCGCTCTCCATTTCTCTCTCTCGCTCTCCATTTCTCTCTCTCGCTCTCCATCTCTCTCACCAACTGACTGCTGAGATCAATTCGGCCAATCTCAGAGCTTCCACGGAGCATGAAGACGCGATTCGGGAGGTGACACTGCAAGATGAAGCCGGAGTGTTCCCTCTCCATCTCTACCGTCTCTCTTCGCTTCTCGCACTCTCTTCCCCTCTCCATCTCTGCCGTTTTTCTTCCCTTCTCGTACTCTCTTCCCCTCTCTTTCCATTCTTGCCTTGAGTGCCGTAATTAAGGTGAGAGTCTCGAGAGAGTGAAACTGCTGCGGGTTACTGTAACCACCGAGGACAACAAATTTACGATCGATGTCCTGATTCGGCCACAAGTTCACGGTCATCCAGCGAAAGACGTCTCTTAAGATGTATTAAATGATTCAGTCTTTGGAATATCCTTGACAAACCGGTAAGAAATATCCAAATTCCCATAAACCACGACATCGCCCTCGATTTCAAGAACAGCTTTCTCTTCTCGAAAGATCTTAAAAACGCAAAACTAAAGTGTTAAAAAGGATTTTTAGACATATAAAAAATATTTCGTAAAACGGACCCTTGAAGCCTGGTCGAAGAGATCTCCGAGTTCGTTCGGGTCGAGGTCAACTTGGTAAGGACCGAGTTCAATCATTCGACAAAGGAGAGACGTATGGGTGCCAGCTCGGCTACGAGAGACCTGAAGAGGCAAGTAAAAAGCTTGAGAAAGAGAGCGAGAAAGAGAGAAAGAGAGAGAGAGAGAGAGAGAGATGGCGAGAGATGGAGAAGAGCGAAAGAAAGGTAGAGAGATCGAGAGGGAGAGATAGAGAGAGCAAATGGAGAGCGAAAGACAATAGCAAAGAAATGTCTAACCGTCGGAACTCCTCGGAAACAAGCCTGACAGAATCTGAGAATATGGGAGATGTGGAAAGGCTCAGGCTGTACCGAAAATGACTTCTTCTTCTTCTCCGCTCTTTCGCTCTCCAAGGATTCTTTCTTCTCCGAGAAGAATTTAAGCGTTGCCAACGCACTGAAAGTGACAGATCATGAACTATTTCGATTAAAAAAGGAATAAAAAATCTTGAATGAACTGACGCAGCCAAGGTTGTGAAGTAACCGGTGACATTGGATTCGCAGACAATCTCGCGCAGGCCACAACCAATTGGACACCACGAGGAATCCTATGCCGGCAAGAGAACAGCAACTTCAGCAGGACGAACACGGCGGAAGAGTCGGGTCACCTGGAGCAAGGGAGAGAGAGAGAAAGAGAGAGAGAGAGAGAGAGAGAGAGAGGGGGGGAGAAAGAGAGAGAGAGAGAAAGAAGAAGAGAGAGAAAAAAATGAATAAACCCGAGAGCTGATGAGTGGCCAAAAGGAAATGAAGACGAGGTCAGAGTAGAAGAGAGGAGCGGCAGAGTTCATCATGAATGTGAGGACGAAAGTTGGCATGCGAATGGAGCTAAAAGGGAAAAGAGTGGAAGAGAGAAGATCAGTGGAAGATAGTAACGGAGAAAGGGGATTCCACTCACCACGTAGATCGGAATGTCGATCTCGTTACAGTAATCAGCGCGGCAACACATCAGAGATCCGTTGTACACTTCATTCTGTTATTTAACGAAGCAATTCAAATTCTGATGGCAAGACTCTAGAAAAAGAGAAGGGACTAACCAAATATCTAAGAGAAAAGAAAAGTTCGACGAATGAAGTGGACTTGCATCCTGGATGGAGATCACTGCTGTTGAGACAACCGTGGATCGGGAAACTACGCTCACACTTGGTAGAACTGCAAAGAGAGGAACAGAGGAAGAGAGGAGAGAGAGAGAGAGGCAGGTTAAGATATGAGAAAGGGAATGAAGAAAAGATTGATGTTGTGGAAAGAGAATGTGAATTAATATAGCTGAAAATTTAGATAATTTTAGAGAAGTAGATATAAATAGCTTTAGTAATGAATTTGAGAGGAGACGTATGTATGCACATACATATGTATAAGTATGTAGACCAAAACTGACTGTCGTTGAAAGTAAAAGCAGACGGGATCACTGAAGGATTTGTTGCATTCCCTTGACTCCCCATCGGCAACGGGCTGCTTCGGGTTCACAAAGCGGCAGGTTAAGGAAAGGGTCAGAGTGGGAGAGAGCAGAGAGATGGCGACCAGCCACCACCAAAGCATCCTGGCAGAGTGAAGCGTTCTCACTCGCGATCATTGTGAGATCCCTCTTGCCAGGTTATTGTAATCTATGCAAAAGCATATGGAGAAGAAGGATGGAAATATGGAGCATGAGAAGTGCAGAGACAAGAAACGTAGAATTTTGCAGTATCAGATGAAAAGATGAAGGAAAAAAAGGAAATATTTTACAATCTCGATATACAGCACTACTTTTAATACAATGATAAAAACAGAACACTCCTTATTAGCTTATTGTTTTCCTTGGCGAAACCGGCCATATTGAAAGTGCAGGCTCGGGATACGGGAAATTACATAAGCGGGAGCTTTACATTCCTCAAAGGTTGTATGTATATTAGCGAAACAGTTACACTTCTTCAAATTTCGCTCTAATCTGAGTGTCCCCTTTCCGTTTCGCATTATTAAAGTTTCTTCCACATATATTAAACCGATGGATGTACCGTGTTCTTGTTGTCCCTTCTTCCTATTTTGCCTTCCGTTCCAGTCTTCGAATACTCTTTCTTTTTATCTCCGCGAATGTTTTTAATAAGGTTGGGAATTTGATTGACCTCCTTGAGATCCGATGAGAGATGATTAAGGAGGACATGAATTTCTTCTTTGCCTCAGGGACCAATCTTACAGTTTTTAGTCGACTAGAAAAGCTAAAGTGGAAGTGTTGTCACTTCCCATTGCATTCTTGCCAACTGATAGCTTCACTGCTTGGTCGGCAAGAATATATCTCTTTTTAGCAGCCTTCAAATTTTCTCTTAGATCGTCTGTAAAAAATGAATTTAGGGGTCTTTTGCATGAAGGGTTAAAATACCTCGATTTGTTGAAGAACGTCCGAACCGTTGTATCTTCGGATGAAAGCATATTATAGAGGCGTTCGTTGTCTTTTCACAAACTCGAGCTGATTCGGCAATTTGGAAATCATAGCTTCAAGTGGAATATTTAAATGAAATCTCATATTAAAGGAGGTCTCCGGTGAATAATTAACATGTCATTTTTTTGTAATGGTTCAGCTGGTCTCGGCGCAAAACATAGAGGCAAAACGTTTGAACGATTTTCATCTTATCATTTCAGAATTATAGATACATAGGTATATTAAATCTCAGGGGAAGAGAATTAACTATGGTAGATATTGTACCCTCCTATTAGCAACGATCTCTCGGGCCTAGAATAAGCGAGAAGAAACAATAGCACTACTCAACCTACAATAGCGCTAGAGAAAATAATTATTCTTCGGATGACTCCTTTAAACTCATTAGAGCTAAATGCAAGAAAGGCGAAAATCTAACTGCAATTTTCTTTTACAAGGTGGCTGGTGCTTGGTTGAACTCAAAATAGAAAATTCTGTAGAGAAAGCACGCGGAGAACAGCGGTTGCTACTTCTTTCTCCTATAGACGTTCAGCTTGAAAATATATTTAAGAGAACAGCGGTTGCTGCTTCTTTCTCCTATAGAAAATATATTTAAATGTAACGGTTATAATGGAGTATAAGAGGACTCAATTGTGACTCTCTTTCTTTCTCCATCTTTCACTTTCTCTCATTTGCCTGTCCTTTGTCTTAGTACATCCCGATTTCCTTGCAAGAGCGTGTGGCAGTTTGAGGACGGCAGTCGAATTGCCAGTATTGGTAATAGAGATGTAAACCGTTCATCTTATGGTTAGCAGGATGAACGACGGAGATTCTATGTGTGTGAGAGAGATAGAGAGAGCGAGAGATAGAGTGAGAGATAGAGAGATATAGGGAGAGATATATAGAGAGAGATCGAGACAGAGATAGAGAGAGATAGAGAGAGGGTAAGAGAGAGAGAGGAGCGGTGTGACGGTATGCATCTTGTTTCGGAGCCACAGGATGATGCGAACAAGTGCCATTTCCTTGTGAGATAGAGAGGCAGGAAATGAGAGAGAGAGAGAGAGAGAGAGAGAGAATGAGAGAGTGCGCTTGCATACTACATCTCGCTTCTTTCTCACTATTTCATTCTCTGTTTTTCACTCTCAATTCGTTTCTTTCCTACTCTCTGCTGAATCAACGACAGATGTATGGGTCGAAAGAAGAGAGTGAAAAACTGTAAGAAAAGTGGAAGAAAAATATGAAATGGAGGGAGTTCAGTTTATGATTGTTTAAGGAGATGTTATGTTATTTTAGAGAATTCGAATAAGATATTTTCAAATAGTGGTGAATGTAGAGGTGCCAATAGTATATTTACAGACATTTACTGCGCTAAAAGTTCCAGGCCAAACTTGATCATATGTATATGTAGGAAGATAAAAAAAAGAAGTTATTTTTTCGCCTTTACATACCAACATATGTACATGTGGTATGGCTGTGGATCGAGAGAGAAAGAGGTAGAGATAAGGAGGGGGAGTTCGGGAGAACGAGAGAAAAGAGGGAGAGATAAGGAGGGGGAGTTCGGGAGAACGAGAGAAAGGAGGGAGAGATAAGGAGGGGGAGTTCGGGAGAACGAGAGAAAAGAGGGAGGATAAGGAGGGGGAGTTCGGGAGAACGAGAGAGGCAAAATAGATGTGTGTTAATGAAAGAGAGAAAGGATTCTTCCGTTCAACTTCACCTGATGCCTCGACCGTTCAGGTGAGCATCGGGATTTTCTTCCTAAAAAAATAAATCGAGGACTCAGAAACGAGCATGAAAAGTATTTTACTAGCGGAAGAGAAAAAAAAGAGAAGGAAAAGAGAGTGCAATGCAATGAAAAGGGTGATTGAAAGAAAAATTTCTTACTGGCTCTTCGTTGGATGGTCGATGATTCAACGCTCTGTTTTCCAATTTGAATGACATCGACAACACCTTCCGTTTCTAACTGTCATGCCCTTTCAGCATTACAGTAATCTTGCGCGTATATCCGACCTCGTTCAACGCGTAGTCTTTCTGCCTGCTGCATGCCGTCGTTCTACCGCTTAGAAACAGGACAAAAGGAAAGTGGAGGGACCGGAAATCGAATCAGCGAACTCCAATAGTCGATTTTGAGTGTCTGCTGCTCCACCACTAACTAAGCTACGCACTCTCGCGCTCGTTGACTCTCCCATCTAATCAGAAATCAAGTAAATATGTACTTATCATCAGTTGATATGAAGTTAATCAATCATTAGCTTAATCGATAGTAAGAACAACAGTTAAAACAACAATGAATAATCACAGAGTACAAGAATTTTTTCTATCCTTTAACCAGTTTTCACTGAGCATGTGACAAAATAAATGCACTTCTTCCAAGCGGCTGCTTTATTCTACATACGAAAGATTTCATTTTCATCATTTTCCCCCGTGCAATATTTGCCGCGTTGATGAAGAATGGTCGAAAAGTTGCAGAATAAATTATTCCTTTTGCTGGGCGAGTTTTCAGTCGTGGATACAATGGATGCAAAGAAAAGCCGAGAAGGATAAGCAAGCACTCGATGTCGGTGGAAAAGCAAGGAGAAAGAAGAGAGGAAGAGTGCATAGAGAGAGAGAGAGGGAGAGAGAGATGGGAAAGAAAGAGAGAGGGAGAGAGTGAGAGAAGAGAGAGAGAAACAGGGCGGGGACGGTGCTTAGCCGCGGCGCAGTCACTTTACGGGTAAGCAAGATGGAGCCAGCCATCTCGCAGACCAATCAGAGCTGGCCCCGCCCCGCCCCCTCATTCTACACTCATTCCTTTCCATACTCGCACTTTTCGCTGTTATGAGATCTGAGTTAACGTAGTTCTGTTTCTCCGTTTGACTGTCCACTATATCAGACTACGCTTCTCATCTTTCACAACAGATTCCTTTTTCTCAATCTCTCTTTCCCTGTCTCTCTCTTTATCTCTCTTTATCTTTCTAGCTCTTTTCTGTATCTCTCTCTCTCTTTATCTCTCTATCTCGCGCGCTCTCTCTCTCTTTTGTGTTCATGCAAACCAGTGTGTACTATCTAAAGATGGCTTTAAACTTCTCAATCGACCGTCTGGTGCAAACCGCCACACGACGACTTCAGCATCAGCTAGCAGAGGATAGTGAGAAGGAGAGAGAGACAGAGAAAGAGAGAGACGGGAGAGAGCGAGAGGTAGAAGAGACTGGAAAGAAGGACGAACGCTGCGATGCTGACGACGATGACAGTCAGACCTCGGTCTCGGTAGACCCGCATTCCGATGACGGATCCTCGACTGGTTGGATCAAACTCTCTCTCACTCACTTTTCACGCATTCTCTCTCTCTATCTGTCTTTCTCCCTCCCTCCCTCCATGTATCTCTCGCCCTTCCCTCCCTCTCTCCCTCCCTCTCTCTCTCTCTCTCTCTCTCTCTCTCTCTCGTTTTCTCTCTCCATGGAATAACGAATTCGTTGCAGACCTCGGCCTGGAGACTGACCTACTGGAGGCATCTTCCTCCTCTCTCCCTCCGAACACGGCCCCTGCCTTTTCAACCACAACCATGAGCTACTTTGATGTGCTGCTCCCGCACGTCCAGGTTTTTACTATTCTCATTATTTACAAGCGAGCGATTTCTCTATTCCTCTCCTTCATTCCCTCTTACTCTTTCTTTCTATCTTTCTATCTCACGGCTTCTTGAGATGGCATCCTCGAACCCTCTACTGGCCGGTTCCTCTGACACGGCAAGTAACCAGCTCCGCCTGTGGTCCCAGCAGTGGCTGGAACTGCTTCAGCAATCCAACTCATCCCAGTTCGGTAAGTTCATGCTGCAGTAAGGCCATTTTTTAAAAACAAGTATTTGATGTGCTTTGTTCTTTCATATCTCACAAACAGAACTGCTGCCCTTCAATTTCCTTTCTCTCTCTGCTCCTGTCTCTCTCCTTCCTCACTCTCTCTCTCTCTCAATACTCCATCTGTCCTATTCTCTCTATTCGCCCTGCTTCGCCTGGAAATGTGGTCAATAGCTTCTTCGTGTGTACATTTGCTTGTACGCGGTGTCATTAGCCCTGCCATGTCTGCCTTATCTGTCTTCCTTTACTGTGCAGTAGATTGTCCTACCAATATGCTTCTTCCTTTACACACTAGTAGTATGGTTATTTCAACCACTCTATATCTCTCTTTCTCTCTCTTCCTTGTCTCTCTTCTTCTCTCGCTGTCTATTTCTCTCTCTTCCTTGTCTCTCTTCTTCTCTCGCTGTCTATTTCTCTCTCTTCCTTGTCTCTCTTCTTCTCTCGCTGTCTCTTTCTCTCTCTTCCTTGTCTCTCTTCTTCTCTCGCTGTCTCTTTCTCTCTCTTCCTTGTCTCTCTTCTTCTCTCGCTGTCTCTCTCTCTCTTCCTTGCCTCTCTTCTTCTCTCGCTGTCTCTTTCTCTCTCTTCCTTGTCTCTCTTCTTCTCTCGCTGTCTCTTTCTCTCTCTTCCTTGTCTCTCTTCTTCTCTCGCTGTCTCTTTCTCTCTCTTCCTTCTCCTTATCCTTGACTGTTCATTCATCCATTCAATCTCCCTCCTCACTCTCCCTGAATACCGTACGCTTTCGCCGCGATTCGTTTACCTTGCCGTTTTCCGCTTCTCATTCGCTTTATTTTGCTTGCGCATTCGACCAAATCGCTGTCCCTACGTTGTGTCTATTGCTTCTTCTTCAATGCTTGTTCATTTCATTTTTCTTCTTCTGTCTCTGCCTCTCTGCGCTCCAATCTATATCTCTCCCTTTCTCTCACTCACAATTGCCCCTCCCTCTCTTACTCTATGTTCCCTCTCCCTCTCTCGCTCACTCTCCGCTCCGTTCCCTCTCCCTCTCTCTCTCGCTCTCCTTTCTCTCTCCCTCTCTCTCTCACTCTCCTTTCTCTCTCCCTCTCTCTCTCGCTCTCCTTTCTCTCTCCCTCTCTCGCTCATTCTCCTTTCCCTCTCCCTCTCCCTCTCTCTCTCACTCTCCTTTCTCTCTCCCTCTCTCTCTCACTCTCCTTTCTTTCTCCCTCTCTCTCTCACTCTCCTTTCTCTCTCCCTCTCGCTCACTCTCCGTTCTCCCTCCCTCTCTGTCCGTTTCAAAACGATAGTTTGTTGGGCGTAAAGTCGACGGATTGCTGTTCGTTCTGCAAAGCTAAAAGAGCGGCGAGTCGACATCACTGTTGAGATGAGTCTGCTTTTCAACTCAGAAGAAAGAGAGAAAGAAAGAGCGAGAGTCAATGAGATTCTATGAGAGTCAATGAGAGCTGAGCACGATTGAAAGAGAGAAAGAGAGAGAGAAATTGAGAGAGGGAAAAAGAGAGGAGAGAGAGATAAAGAAAGAGAGAAACTTACACCGATCTTGTTCTCTCTTCTTCGAACTGAGTTGGTTGCGGAGCGTTATAATCCAGTGAAGCTTGAATGGGTAGAAAGCGGATAAGAATCTCCGCTAGAACAACCCGGCTGAATCAGCTTCTCTCCCCTCAGGGAAGTTGCGAAGCAATTCTATGGTTGTCATACTTCTCTTACACAAACACTGTAAACTGAGCAGCAGTGAAGAAGTGGAAAGGAAACTCTCCTCTAATCCATTCAGTTGTTTAAATAGAATAGAATAATGATGTAGCAAAGAGTAAAGAATGAAACGGATTGGCTGAGCAGGAGAAGCTGCAGCTGCCGGCCTCTTCCTCCAACCCTTTCGGAAGAGCAAGCGAATCAGAACTGCCTTCTCACCCGCCCAACTCGTGCAACTTGAAAAGGTACCAAGTATCTCTAATCATCTCTGCTATTCTTTTCTAACTTCTCTGCTCGTATTGCAACTATGTATATTTCACTCAAACATTATATTAGCATTTAGAATGTATTTGATTAGGCCTTCGCCGCGAATCACTACGTGGTCGGAAGCGAGCGCAAGCAACTGGCTGCCAGGCTGGCACTCTCAGAGACACAGGTACAACACTCATTCCGTCTATCTTCCTCTAAAGTCCATTCTCTCCAACCCCGATTCTATATCCTCTCTGTCTCTCTCTGTCTATCCACGCTCTATACCTCTCTATCTCTCTTTCTCTATCCTCTCTCTCTCTTTCTCTATCCTTTCTCTCTCTCGTCAGATCTCTTTTCAGGTCAAGGTGTGGTTCCAAAACCGTCGAACTAAACACAAGAGAGTGAAGACGGAAGATGCCTCAGGTGTGCTGAGAGATGTCTCTGCCTCTTCGTCTCCCCAGCCTCCCTCTTCCACTCCTCCCTCCTAATCCTTTCCTCTTCCCTGCTCTCCTATTCTTGTGTGGTCTCTATACCGGACTCGCTTCTGAATTCTGCCATACTGGTTATTGATTGGGTCACATTTCAGATACTCCTCGCCTTCTAGTGAGAAACCGAGAGAGAATTTACAGTAGGCCATGCCCTTTCAGTGTTCGAGACTGAAGTTTGACTTTCTAGTTCATCAAATTCAGAAACAATAACTAGAAATATTTATTTGTTTGCAGTCATATGAAGTTTCCTAAATGATGCCATCACAACTGCTTGACTTTTCTCCTCAGGCACTACTTTCATTTGCACAGCTTTCCTCCTTCCACTGTGCGTGCTATGCTATTCTGTCAATTACATAAGATTCCGTGAGAGAACATTCCCAGAAACCCTAACTATATGTCTAATAATGAAAGAAGAGGAGTAATAAACGGTCTAGGCTATGATTTGTAGATGTAGAATGAAAGATAGCAATGAGAGAATGAGTGTCCTTCAATTCTTCTTTCCTCCATTTCTCCCCTCTATTCTCCTTCAATTTCGCTCGTTCTCATCCCGCAAAAAGTAGAAAAGAGAAGGCCAAGTGTATCTTGCCAACTTGATTGAATCAACGGAATAATGAGAAATGAGGCAGCAATGAAGGAATGAAATGATCTATCATAAGTAGACATTCAATCATTCAGCCAGTTCTCATTCGTGTATCTATCAATCTTTTACGCCGGTTCTCCTTTCTTTCTTCTGCTTTTTTTTCGACAAAACATAAGGATTTCTTCATAATTTTATAGGTTACTGCCAATTCAAGTGTAGAGACATCCAAATTAGTCTCGATAAATAAATGTTCTTAACAAGAAATGTTATTACATTTTACCGTCCCTGACAGTCGAATGCCAATGTTTTTTTCTCTTTTCCATCCAATCAACTGTCTCTTCTCTCTTCTATGAAGTGTCGTTTTCTCCCTTCATATCTACAGTATACTGCAGTACGATTGTTATTGGTGATAAGAAGAGATAAACAGCCTCCTCTCCATCTTCCCTGCTCTTCCACCCACTAAGAGTGGTACGGTAGTTAGACATTGAAAGGGGGTATTAGGAGGGGAACAAAATAAAGGTGCTTCAGGAGTGTAAACGAGCCATGGAAGAGGCGATGTGAACAGACCGACAACCTGGCATTACAGGCCATTTCGCTCCTATTCCTCTCTAACCCCCTCTCTCTCTCTCTTTCTCTCTCTCTCTCTCTCTCTCTCTCTCTCTCTCTCTCTCTCTCCCTCTCTCTCTCGAGTGCACTCTCTCCGTGCAACGGACCGCGTAATGCTCTCTCTGAATTTTGCGGGAAATGAGAGGTGAATAGCCAGAAAATCTGAAACAAGAAAGATAGACCCATTCCGGCCAACACTGCTACTGCTTGCCACCTTCGTACTCTTTACTATCTCTCTCTCTCTCTATCTCTGTCTCTCTCCTTCTCCCCTTTTCCTTCGCTTTATTCTCTCTCTCGCTCTCTCACTATCTCTCTCTCTCTCGCTCTCTCACTCTCCCTCTCTCTCTCCCTCTCTCTCTCTCGCTCTCTCTCTTTCTCTCTCTCTCTCTCTCTCTTTCTCTCTCTCGCTCTCTCACTCTCTCTCTTTCTCTCTCTCTCTCTCCCTCTCTCTCAAATTGGCAGTTCTTCTCTGCGAGTACATGGCACAGCCCCTGCAGGTGTTGATGGCCTGAGATTGGCGTTCATTTGTTTCTTCTCATCCAAAAGAGAAGAACTACGATTGCATGTCTCTCAACCCATCAAAGCCTTTTTAGTCTTCGTATTCGAAGCATTGTCGATCACATTCAATTTTTTTTGTGAAGGGGTAGCATTCCCCTCCTCTCTTGCTCTCTTCCTCTCCTATCTCTCGCTCTCTCACTCTCTCGTGCCCCTCTCTCTCTCTCTCGCTCGCTCTCTCTCTCTCTCTCTTTCTCTCTCTCCTCACTGACCATTGTTAGGGTATAGCCGGTGCTCTCAGATGACTGCGATGTACAAACGATTTGTTAATCCGACACTACCGGACACAACGACGGTTCTGCTTCAAAGAATCAACCAAGAGGACATTGAGGTAGCCGAAAAGGAGAGAGAAAGAAATTGAGAGAGGGAAAAAGAGAGGAGAGAAAGAGAGAGAGAGAGAGAGAGAGAGAGAGAGAGAGGGCAATGGTTATGATGAGAAGGAGAGGCAGACAGGCAGAGAGAAGGGTAGTCGTGGCAATGCGGAAGGCCTTAGGCAGCGGCGTCCTTTGTTTGCAGGAAGTGAGAAGACGACAAGGAGAGCTGTGACCTCGTGAGATTCTTTGTCTTCATCTTCTATCAACAGAGTCGGCCACTAATCTGCACACCAAGCGAGGAGAGTTGTCAAGTAGTCTTTGTTCCTCTTTCTCACTCTGCCATCCTCGCTAACTCAGCCTGTATCTTCATTTGCTGGGTATATGGTTCTTATCTCCATCTACCCAGTGTCTACCTGTTTTACTCTCTTCCTTTACCTCTCTATCTCACTCTCTCTATTCCCAGTTCCAGATTGCTCCACATCTCATTGACCTGTCACTTCTTGTGAGTAGTCACAGCTTCAGCTTCAAGCTGTCCCGTTGTGAATCTACCGGATTACTGGCAGATCAAACATTGTTGTGCTGATGGTCTCTCTCTCACCTTGTGGTATCTCTCTGTCTCCCTCTCTTTCGCTCTCTCTTGGTATACGGTGCTATAGATATTAGCAGCGCAGTCTGCCACTACTCCCCTGTGCTTGTGTGAGAGAAAGAGGGCGATAATGGCGAATGCGATATTAATATCCGATGATTTGTTTGACGGGGCTATCCGATTTCGGAGGTAGGCAGCTTGTGGCCGAGACTGCCCCAGGGCACGCCATTCCATTTCAGAGACACTCGCTCCATTGCCAATGAGTGCTGCACAGATTCCTCTCTCTCTCTCTGTTTCTCTTGCTTTCTCACTCTCCTCTCCTAGAGGAAACCACCATTTACATACTCATTCCACCATATTGACACCAGGAATGCAAACAATCTCCCCTTCATCATGCCTTTCTCTGGCTACAGATTAGAGTGTCTAATTCCACACTCTACTGCATGTTTCATAAAGGAGTGTATGCCTCGGGCCGAAAGCGAGATGAGTAATGCGAGACAGAGAAGGCAGCCTCCACCCATAACACGTGTTTGGCTGGCAGAACTACCAGCAATCTGTTGCCTCCCAGTCCCCTCATTATCCCTCTCCCATTATTGACTGAGAATAGGATCCCTTTTCTGCCTCTAGAATACGTTCACTACAACGATTTGTTCCACTAATTGTATCACTATAGTATTAAAGAAAACAATTTATACATTGGGAATTAATTAGGAATGAATTACGATCCAGAGGAATGGTGAAGAAGGAGAATATCAGATAAATAAGTGGGAATGGAATCAAAGGAATCATCGGTCACATCAATTATTTTGTATACCGGGCTAAAGACCAGTACAGAGTGAATTACACAAAGGCAGGAATCGCGAGCAAGCCACGCATTCGGAAGTGAAAAGATGCTGTCTAGATGGAGACCTCGTAGCAGGGAAACGGAAGTAAATGACAACAAATCGACTAATCTCTACAAAAAATAAAGCAGCGGAAAGAATCGTCGACTAGAACAGAGGAATCACTCTTCACATGTGGCGAGTGTTGCCGAAGGTGATGCCGGACTGGTTGGCTCCCTTGTTCGACCCCATCTGGAGGCCGATCACACCGTGGCCAGCCCGCAGCTGCTCCTCCGA
>CALZFC010000066.1:1875000-1905000 GCA_945643635.1 Allodiplogaster sudhausi
GTGTGAATAATGAGAGCGCCCACAACAATTAACGTTAATCTACGATCGAATCCCACGAGTTCGAATAGGCAACGACGTATGTACAAGTCCTGAGTATCTCTTCGTTCTCTATGCGTATCCCGTATAGCAGAAGCCCATTCCATCTTCTCATTCGAGAATTCCACGGGCACGAAGGTCGGCTCCTCGACTCGAGTCGATGTAGCGTCTGCAACCACAATTTACATTATTATCACTCCCTAGAACTGACGAAAAATAAAACAATTGTATGAAATACCCGTGACGAAACTTGGTAAGAAACAAATGAAATGCTGCCTTAGAGCTGTATAAAAGAAGATGATAGCACTGACTTGCGATACTTGAGTATCATCTCTTTCCGCTTTCTCGCAACGAGAGTACCGCTTTGTTCTTCTGAGTTCACGGACAGAAGATTCTTCACCTCTTCGTCTCCTCTGAAAGCATGACTTAGATAACTGTAAAATATACGAGATGAAATTGAAGGCATTTAAGGTCGTAGAGCGCCTCAGAACAAACCTCCCACTGGGAGAGACGAATTGAAGAGGACTGAGGAATTCTCCTCCAGCTCCGCCCCGGTCACTGGCAATCGTTCCTCTCTCTTCTCCCCACGAGTCGTCATCACTCTCAAATACAATCTATCACACACACTGGCCCACGCTCGACTCCATTTTGACAACTCATTCTATTCAAGGCAGCTATCACTGTTCCGTTGCTAGATTAGAGAAGTACAGAATGATCTTTGGAGAGAGCTCAAAGTCACATTTCGAACATTTTGTTTTAGGAAAAAATTCTCTTAGACATGAACTAATTACAAAATAAACGAAAAAAAAGTTCGAAATTTCTCTTAGACATGAACTAATTACAAAATAAACGAAAAAAAAGTTAAACCAGGGCTAATTTGAGGAAGAAAAGAGAATGAACCTCATCAGGGGCAGCGGCTGCGATGAGTCCGACACGGCCTTCGAGGATGTTCTCGATCGTCGCTTGGCTGCTTCCACTCGTCCGCAGATCTTCCACTATTCCCTCGAAAGGCAACTGCGGAAACATCTCTCGGACCTTAACAGGCGATTAATTATATCACTTCTTTCTGGTTAGGGCACGGTTTCCTTTACCACAACAGAAACCAAGAAAACTCATTGGCAATAGCAACGGCAAAACGCCCACCATTACTGAGCAAATGTAATAACAACACAAAACAAATTCCAGCTTCCGGATATCTCGAACGACCTTTCCAGTTTTCCAATTCTGTAAAAGCCCACAAGTCTCTGAAGCTGGCTGCTCTCTTCCGTACCTGTTCTGCCTGAGTGGTGAGTTGGGAATCGTCTCTCCGCAGAACGCCTCCCATGTTGTGAGACAACTCAATGGAGAATGATGGAAGACGGAGGAATCCACCGAATCTACAATAGAAAAGATAGGCAAAATATGAGGAGAATAAACGGTAACGCACAGTCGCTCGCCAGAGAAGTGCCAAGTGGTGGAGAGAGGCTGGCTCGGCTGGTCCCTCTGCTCCGTGGGAGTGGGGAGGAAGCGACGGCAGGTGGGGCACGAGGCGTCCTGCTCCAGCCACCACATCAGACACCAGTCATGGAAGGCGTGGCCGCAGTCCAGACGACGCGCCTCCGCCAACGCCTCCCAGCACACGATGCACAACTCGGATGCTGCCTCCCCCGACACACGCGGGAACTTCGCCGCGATGTGACGGAAGATCGCGCGGTGCTTCAGGTAACTGCAAGGGAACTCATTCTTTTCTCTTTCACTCAGATTCATACTTTCAAGTAATACGACATCTGTCACTGTTGATTCTTCAAGAGTTAAAGAAAGAGCAAGCAAAACATGAAGAGGGAAATGCCTTCACAATTGGGTACTGTATTAGCCATCGACAACGATTGTCTGATATCACAGGAATTCACAGACCGATTGAGAGTAGCGACGATGGAAGAGTACGCCATCTTCATGTGGTAGAAGAAGAAGATGCACGTGAGGTTGAAGCCAACGGGAGAGAAAAACATCAGGTGAAGGAAGTGAAGCAGCTGGATCACCTTCAACAACATCTTATCCTTTCCGCCATCTCTTGGGAGGTTAGATCATGTAACATAAACAATCTACTTTTTTCTTTAACTGAAGTGCAAAAAAAATGTGCTGCTACAAGAATGAGCTATAAAATAAATAAAAAAGAAAAAGGCCTGAAAATCTTGCGGCCAGGCATTTATCCGCTAGACTTTACTACAAAAATGATCAACATCAAAGGAAAGCACTGATGAATACCTCAGTGGTGACTCCGACGAGCATGTCCGTGGTGTAGGAGAGAGAGCGGGCCGTGTTGGAAGGCACATTCAGAGAGGCCAGCACACAACGGAAGAGACCGCGGCCAGAACGGAGCCATGACAGCAGAACCTGCAAGGCAGAAACTAGAAAGAGAGCGAGAGAGAGAGAGAGAGAGAGAAGCTAACATCAACAAGAAGAAAGAGGAGATTGGAGAGGCTGAAGTGGTGAGCATTGACCGCGATGCCAATGAGAAGAACACACGACAGTGTGAAGATGACTGCGCAGAGCAGAAAGAGGCCGACACCAGCGGAGCCTCCGGAAGGGGAGATCTGTTCATGAGGGCATACTCAGTTTTTTTGCTTTACATTCTAAGTTTACAATACAAAATCTTAGTTAAAAAGACCAACATATTTGAATCGCTGATGGCAGACTTGATTGACAACGGTGAGGAAAGCGGTGAGAGCAAACCAGAGCAGCCAGAGGAGAACTCGGCTGGATGCAGTGGAGCCAGCCACGACGGAGAGGAACACGGCATCGAAGACGATGCAAGTCAGCAGACTCGCTCGGGCCACCGCTTTCTCCTGTCTCAAACATACAACTTACTTCTTACATCTTTCCTTTCAGTAGTTGATATGAAATATAAACCAGGCTGTCATTTCAGGTTTCACGTGTTGTAACACGTTCACACTCAGCGTTCTACCAAGTTTCGCCGCTTACTATGATTTCACAATCGACGACGGCCAAAAAATTGAAATATGATCAGGATGTGCTTACAATTAGGAATATGGGAAAAATATGACAAACAGAAGGGGCACACAACAGAATTTTGGTCGATGCCCTCTAGTTTTCCTCTTCTTCCACAATTACTAAAAAGGCACAAACAGACGATAATCAGCAGACAACAGAAAACGACCACTGTACAAAAAGAAAGAGAGAGGCCGCTAGTGTATTCCTAGAGCAGAATGTATGTCGGAACATCCAACTTTGATACAAAAGGCATTTCTTTCTCATTCTGCTATCACATCCAGACAATTGGGCCAATTCCAGTAGACACATCCCGTACTAACTGCAAGAGGAAAAGAGAATGAGCTCTCCGTGGAAATGGAACGTGACCTAAATTCAAAAAAAACTGAAGAAAAATAAAGCTAATCAGCTGAGCTTCGATAACTAATCATAAAAAATTCCCCAACCAATTTCAGCTAAATTCAATGCTATCTAAACACTAGATGCATTATGAAGAAATCATGACAATCTGCAAGAAATGCTAATCAGATAAAACATTGCACTATTTTTGCAAAACTTTTGCGAAATTTCTTTATAGCGAGTCTTACGAAAGAAAAATACACAAAATACTGTAAACAGAGGTTACCTGGAGAGTTCCTTGAAAGCGTAGTGTATGATGAGTCTCCCAACAAGAGCGAGCGTGGCGTAGTACGTATTGATCAAGACCTTAAGAAGTCCGCAGAGTACAGAGCAGCAACGGGAAGACAGCATCGATAAATGGGAGCGACTCAACTGATTCACTACAGCTCTAACTCAAATGGGCGTTCTCAATGACCTCATATTCAGCATGTCGCTATCTCTCCGTTCACATCATCAGCTAGCACGAAAAATAACTGATACCAAACGATATTATCTGAGGAAGAATTGCCCAGCCCCACATCATAACAAGGACCATGAATGGTTTGCAATGTTTACCCAATACACCCGCCCAAATGCCCACACTTGGAAACTGAACATCAGATTAACAACTGCTGATAACAATGCAAGGTTATTAAATAAAAACACACCCATGTGAGCGGCTGATTTCCGATGATAAAATAGAGGAGGCGAACGACCGAAAAGGTTGAGAGGAGCTCAATCTTTTCAGGAGAGAAGTACTCATTTCCACGGATTTCCTCAGCTAGCAGGTCGTGCAACTAAAACAGAATAATTATGTGACTTTCGAACCATGGAAAAATTCCGAAAATGTAAAAAAAAAAAGATGTGAAGGTATTGACCTCAGGCTGTGCAGAAAAGGTGCTGTAGATGGAGAAGGCACCGAGCGCAGTGATGAGATACGAGAAGATTATGTAATGGTCGATGGAAGGCACGGGAGCACGCTGCACCCAGATGGCCAGGCCATTGCGAGAGTCCATCCTGGCAGCAATCGCCGACCCTCTGATATACTCGCTTCCTGCATTCGAAAGACTGAACAGCCGGCCAGGAGAAAGAGAGAATGAGACGTGGCCAGTCTCATTCCCTCCCTTTACATCTGGCACGGCTCAGCAACAACAACAACACTCCCGACTCACTGTCCGCCTGTTTCTCTTCCACCAACGGCTCGCTCTCGAATCGATTTGGACTATTTCTATCATCTGTATGTTCACCCCACGAAGAGTGTCGCAATTGAAACGGGACATGAGCTGTCCATATGAAACAACACAACCACATCGGCAAAACCCAGCCATTCACGTGCGCAGAGGAATCGAAAAGAAAAAAAGAAATTACACTTCCCCGCATCTTCAGTCGTCTGAACTTTCCCCAACCACGACTAAGGAAGGAGATTGTAGAAAACAGGGCGGGCGGAGAGCGAGCGAGGCGGCCAGTCGCATGCACGACCGGGAAATTTCGACCGCTCGACGCGTTCATAGCGCGTTGCGGGAAGCTCGTTAGCGGGGTCACATAGACACTCCTCGGGCACATATCTTGTGACATTCCATAGTTGCGTTTCTTGAGATGGCCTCTACGCTATTTTGTATGAGACGGAGAAGGGCTCACATCAAGGAGGAAGAAAGACACAGCAAGGGATTTCTCCTTGATGCGGGTGAGCCTTCCAAGGCAATGTAATTTTTTCACATGTTACGAACTATGTATATAGCTTTAATTCCTTTGCGACGTCGATCTTTTAGAAATTTTAGTTATACCTCGACTTAGGGTTTACTAATACACCTTTTATTAAATGATTAGGTAAGAGACCAAGGAGAGGGTTGTGTGTGTGTGAGAGAGAGAGAGAGAGTGTGAGAGAGAGAGAGAAAGAGAGAGAGAGAGAGAGAGAGAGAGAGAGAGAGAGAGAGAGTGGTAGACTGTGGAAGGAAAGTGGAGATTTTGAGACCCAAGGTTATGCTCGAAACGAAGAAGAGAAGCGAGTATTAGCGACATTACCGCGTGGGTCGCTTATACTCCACCTTTCTCTCTCTCTCTCTCTCTCTCTCTCTCTCTCTCTCTCGCTCCCTCACTTTATCCTTTACCTCTCTCCTCATTCTCTTCCCAATCTCTGCTTCTTGCTCTCTCTCTCCATGATCACATTCATCTATATCTTCTTTCTACCTTACCTCTCTATCCATCTTTCTCTCTCCCTCTTCTACAACTCTCTTTTAGTCCTCTCTCTCCCTCTCTTTCTTTTCCTCGCTCTCTGCACTCTCTCTTCCCTATCCATCCTTCACCTCCTCCATTTCTCTGTCTACTTTTCTCTCTCTTTTTAGGTGCGGCTTTCTCATTTCTCTACTCTTATATCTCCATCACCCTCTCTCTCTCTCGTTCTCTCTCTCCCTCTCTCTCTCTCTCTCGTTCTCTCTCTCCCTCTCTCTCTCTCGTTCTCTCTCTCTCGTTCTCTCTCTCTCTATGATGGCTCTTTTCCCTCTACCTCTCTCTCTCTACTTTACATCCCTCCTCTATCCATTCCCTCTCTCTCTCTCTCTTCCTCTCTTCTCCATCTCTACCCTCTCTCTGTTCTCCCTCTCCTTCTTCGAGCTTTGTTCTTATCGTTCCCTCTCTCTCTTCTTTATCACTCACCTCGATCTCTTTCCCTCAACCGGTCTTCTCCCTCTCTCTTCTTTACATCTCTCCTCCATCTCTGTTCTCTCTCTTTCTCTCTCTCTCTCTCTCCGTCTTCTAGAATGAAAATAAAGTTCTTTATCGCAGTAGATGTGTTTCACCCATATCACTCGGAGCAATGAAATTGATCAGGACAGTTATCAAAATGAGCAGATCATTATGTCAAATCTTTACAGAATCATCTACAAGCCTGAGACGCATCTTCCGAATTGTGTAAATATCACTTACGGCCTTTCTCTTTCAGGGCCAAATAACAAGGAAACTTACTCTCTTATATACAGAGCCATTGTACTTTCCAGAAGGTAGATTCTCAATAGTGAATTGATATACAATCTTTAGAACTTAGACCTTGTTCCGGCGGAGAAGGAAGGTTCTCACTACAGTGGTATGTAAGGCACGGGAAAATGACACGTCAGGAAAAGGAAGAATATAACATTGGTAAAAAACAGTGATGTGGAAGAAAGAGTATAACATTTCGAAAAAGGATATGCAATGTTTTAAAGCATTACTCTCTGCTCTTCTTTCAAAATTAAATAACTTGTTGTCATTCCTAAAGTAAAAAGGGTTTACTCGTGTTGATGGGTTGGCCAAGGTGAGACTTGTTCCCAGAGAATCAAAGGAGTAGAATGGCGGCCATCTCCAAGCTGCCAGAGACTAGCAGACGGTCGAGTCACTTTCTGGAGCCGTCACTGTCCCGTACACTTCTTCAACTTCATCCCCTTAAGCAAAGACCACTTCAATCCTGAGGATCACTGTCACTACCGTACCTTGCCCTGTGTCAGGTGGCTCTTCTGGTGGAACGTCGTATATGGGCTCGTACTCGAAAGAGTAAAGGAGTTGTGAGGGTGTTGGAGAGGGCAAGGGGTTGAATGAAGGCAGGGGAGGGCGGTTGGGGGGCCGTCCCAGGGGGAGAGTCACGTGTATGTTCCCGTTTGGAAGCTGCTGTAGTTGCAGAAGCTGTGGGGGAACCTGGAAAAAGCGAGGGTCAAAATCTTTATGAAATGAGACAAAATAGGGCAGAAACCTCCAGCTGAGCAATTGGGGCGGAAGTAGCGTAGTAAACGACAGAATCTTGATGATTTGTCGACGCGTAGATGATATTGTTGTTGTTATTGTTGGGTGAAGCGGCACATGCCTGTAGAAGTATTTTTCATCGTCTCGCCTTTTCTCTCGCGCTCCGGCTCATCTATCCCTTATCCCTTTCTTGCTCTCTCACACCTCTGTTTTCTTCTCTCTCTCTCTCTCTTTCCTCCCTCTCTCTCTCTCTTTCTGTGAACTAGTAATCCAATAGAATATCAAACGACAGAAATCGACCTTATCCGTTCCTGTGGCGTTGGTGCGAGAGAATCGGATGAATGCAATGACAAGTAGAATGAGAATGGCCACGCCTGTCATGGCCATCAGAGCATTAGTCTCCCCCGCTCCAGAGTGCATCTCGCGGAGGGCAGATACATCTGCCAAAGTCTCTCTGCCTCCTTCCTTATCTCTGCTTCTCTCTCCTTCTGTTTCTCTCTCTCGCTCTCTCCCTCCTCTCTGTCAGTCTCCTTCTGTTTCTCTCTCCCTCTCGTCCCTCTTCTCTGTCTCTCTCTAGTCTCTGTCTCTCTCTCACTCTTTTCTTCTCTCTCATACCGTAACAAACAGGAGAAGCGGGTTCCCAGGTGCCCTTGTCTGAACAGAAGACAGTGTCGTGGCCAATGAGACGGAATCCTTCTACACAGGAGTAGACCGCTGATGCATTCAAGGTTGTCCTTGTTTGCGAGGCATGGCCATTCGCGATCGGAGGGGCACGACCACAGTCAGCTTCTGAAGGGATGCGAAGGCTCATCAATGGAGAGATGGGAAGAGAGAGAGAGAGAGAGAGAGAGAAGGAGCGAGCGAGAGAGAGAGAGAGAGAGAGAAGGAGCGAGCGAGCGAGAGAGAGAGAGAGAGAGAGAGAGAGAGAGAGAGAGAGAGATGTGTACCTCTACAGATGGGAGGAGGAGCATCCCATTTTCCGTCAGAGCCGCAGCTTCGGCGCACTGGCCCCACGGCGCGAAAACCACGGGCGCACTCATATTCTATCTAAGGAGAGAGGGAAATGGACATAGGAATGGGTGGGGAGAAGATCCATCAGAATAAAGTTTACAACAGCTCTCTTTATTTTCTCATTGAGGCAATAAATTGTCATGACAGTTGGAACCTGTGCTCCATAAAGAGTGGAGCCGTTGAGGAGAATCGCCTCCCCATCGAATGGTGGAGGACTCCCGCAGTCCACTTCTAAATTCACAAGTTCTTATATACCAAAAAAAGAAGAATAGGAATGTTGCTCTAACGATGGCAGGTTGGAATGCTGGCAGTCCATCGTCCGGAGGGTCCGCACACTCTCTGCGCACTCCCAGCCAACTCGAATCCCTCCTCGCATTCGTAGTAGCATACCGTACCTGCCAATCCATTTACTTCTTCATTATCCTACACAGTTTCTTTCTTTCTCTCTATCTCTCTCTCTCTATCTTTCGTCTAACCAATTGCATATGAGTTCGACGAGAAAGTCACTCTGGTGGCCTCTCCAACGCCAGGCGAAGTGCAGAACTTGGGTTCTCCAACATGGTTTGGTTTAATTTTTAAAATTTGTGAACCAAAGATAACGGAACGAGCTGGAAAGAAAAGAGAAGTACGAACTGCTCTGGCAGAGGAAAGCGTTCCATGTATTCGCCATTGCAGGCAGCCATCTCCATCCGAGATTACGCGACATCAAAGCTGCTTCGCCTGTCAAAACATCATCTTTTCTTAGCACTCCGGAAGTTTTCACCAAATAATGAAGTGAACTGATAGAAAGCGACAGATGGAGAGAAAGGGAAAAGGCAAGACATAGTGAGAGAGCGAAAGAAATAAGTAAGAGAGATGGAAAGAAGCGACAGAGTGCGAGAGAGAAAAGAGAGAGAGAGAGAGCGATAGAGCGAGCGAGAGAGAGAGAGAGAGAGAGAGAGAGAGAGAGAGAGAGACGGTATGCACACCTTGGGCTGGCTGAGTAGATTCAGCAAAGTCACTCTCGGCCGGCCCAACAGGCGCTCCATCTGCCCATCTCCATTCTGCGTCTCCTGCCACGACTCCTGAAGGATACTGTATTGAGGGAGTGCATGAGAGAGGGATTGCTGACCAGTCCAATAGAAGGAAGCCGTCTTGGGTCTGGCATCGAGAGCAGTACGTAGAGAGTGAGAAGTGGAGGGAGAGAGTCGGAGGGGGAGAGTTCCTCCTGCCTCCAGACAAGAACGCGCCGCTCCCGGCCATTCCGCCTTCTTTTCTCTGCTAGCAAAATTATGAGATATACTACGAATACTCCACATTTATTACATCTTCTTTGATATCAGAAAGAACGACTTCCCAAAGCAACTTTTAGTATCCTTCTCCTACTTCCTGCGGCTTCTCGTCTTGCTATTCCTTCAGTTACATTTGTGTCGTCTATGTGTGTATGTATGCAGTGGCTGCCACTATACATAATTGGACTCTATGTTTGACAAGCCAAGAGAACGAAGTATTTCGTAGGCAGTTGAGATCGTGGCAGAAAGAGTGACCAACCGGGATGCCATGAAGCAGAAGCCATCGAATACCCCGAGGGGATCCATTGATGAAGCACTGCCACATTGCCACGACGACACTTAACAAACACCGTTAGAAACGCTCAAACACACTTTTTTTTACTAAGAAAAATCCTCTTAGCTCCGACTATTTCGTATTACTTCTGTCAACAGTTCATGTGCCGAGTGGACACAGATTTAAGAACGACCAGGAAGAAAAGCTTTTCTAATGAAAAAGGCGGAGAGGTGTTAGAATATAACTGGAAGAAGTCTGAAGGAGTCAAGAGAGAAGAGGTTCATCTCCTTTTTCTCTATCTTTTGAAGTGCAGCAGTGCAGAGTGTAGTGTCTTTTTATTGTTTAGCATTCCCTCGGTGGACACGCTCGCCCTCTCCATTCTTCGAACCATCTGCCTTTCTCTCTCTGCATTGACCTCCCTTTTCTCCTCTCATATCTCTCCTTCCTTCTCTTCTCCTGAATGCCCAATCCAAATTGCTGCTATGCTCGGTCGTATGGAAGTTGTTTACATCGAGGAAGGAAAAGGAATGGATTGGCTGCGGATTCAGACAGTGGGAAGAAGAAAGACACGAAGAAGCTCGAGTGGGAATAGAAAGGAATTTTTCGCTTTCCATACATAGGGCCCGAAGAAAGTTGAAGGATGTACTCTAGATGATTAAAAAAAACTTAAGTAGCGGAGATATAGAAAAAAACCTTTAATATGAGTGAGATGAGAAAGTAAGAGAGACACATAGAGAGAGAGAGGGAGGGGGAGAGAGAGATGGCAGAGTACGAGGAAGAGTCCAGTCCGCACTTGCATTCTCTTTGTGATGTCACAACTGATCCCCTCCATTGTTTCTCTTCTATTGCTCCATTCAATTCGTGGATGAAAGTGGAGGCAGCGATTGCGTGTTCTTCTTCTTCTTCTAAGACTCTCCGCGTGCAATGGCAGAACAGTTTCACGCAATCATGGAGGATCTAAATAGCCGAAGAGAAGAGGCTTCTGAGAAAGAAGGAAAGGGAAGTAGCAACCTGTCGAGAAAGACGAGAAGCCTCTAGAGTGCCAGGGGGAAGGAAGAAAGAGACACAGGAGTGTCCCTCCCTCCGGCAATACCATCCATGCCAGGGACCTCCTTACGCACACTCTCTCACTTCCATTCTCTCCCATCTATTCTAACGTCTTCCTCATACCCCTCTGTTCTTCGAATTACTAAGTAAGAAGAGTTTGTGGATTCCTGTCGTGAAGATGGATGGACGACAATAGTACATACACACAACATCATTCTCCCCTTCTCGGCCTTTTTTGTCGTTTCGCATGGAGAAGAGGAGTGAGAGGGGAGTCACGAGGGGGGAACATCCATTCGCCCTTTCTGGTTCTCTTGTCACACACATCGGACGTGAAAGGACGTGTGAAGAGGGAGAAGGGAGCGGCGCTGGGATGGCCGCCCTCATTCAAAGGGAAAAAGGTAAAGAGGGAACGACGGCGTCGAGACCAGCTCAGTCAACTACTTCAACGATAACACACGCTTCTTATGCCCCTTTCTCCATACAGGCCCTTTTGCTCACGCTCAATTTACTTTTCTGAAGCTTCGCTTGACAGAGACCCTTTCACTATTTCTTCAGATCATCTAATGCCAACCAAAATGAAAAGATATGCGATACAGTATCCTTTCAAAAGTATCGTGAGGTCTAAATTACGCTGACCAAAACAAAGGAACTGCAGAAGCCTAGAGACTGAGAGAAAATAGAATGAGGTGGTATCAGTAGCCAGGAACTGTCTGTTCTAGCCCCAGTCTCGTTCACCTCTCTCAAATCAGCACACAAGCAAGCAAGAAGCACAGCCACTACTGCCTCTCCCTCTCTGACCAAACCCCATCTCTTTCTCTCTCACTCTCTCTTCTCTCCACTCTTTACGGAGACGCATCATTGACACCGAGACAGTGGTGAGCATCAGATCAGAAGCTGAGTGAAGAAGATGGAAGGTCAATGTGGCGAGGAGAACGAAGAAACAGAGACAGTGTGCAGAATAGAGAGAGAGAGCGAGGGAGAGAGAGAAAGAGCGAGAGAGAGAAATAGAGAGAGAGAAGGGAGAGGTAGGAGAGAGAAAGTTCTAGAGAAGAGGGAAAGTGACAAAACTTGCAACGATGAAGCAGCAGCGAACGGAATGCACACTTTCAATGCTCGAGAGCGAAATGGACGAGAGGGAGAACGAGAGAAAAAGAAAGAGAAAACGAGAGAGAGCGAGAATAAGAGAGAGATGCTCACAGGATAGAGAGGGTAGAACAGATAGCAAAAGATACAAAAAATACAAATGAAAGTGGGCTACCAGAGAGCCGTGTACACTGGAGGAAAGTGGAGGGATGGTCAAAGAAGTTGCATTTCATCCAGTCATCTCACATTAAAAGGAGAGTCCACTTCGTATTCATGACCATTCTTATCAATGAAATGGAAAGATGGAGTGAGACAACACCAATTACGCTCTTCAAGGAATGACAGACGGTGCGCAAGTTAAGAGAGGCAAAACAAGACAACAAATTAATAAAACGTCATCAATAATAAAAGAGCCAAACCAGCATCAGAAGCAAAGACGGAGAGAGAGCAGAGATGCAGACGGGCACGGGCAACTACACGGACACGGATCACTCGAGACGCGTCGCACTCTATCGTGGCTGTTGCATTGCCTGTAAGGGAGAGAGATTAGAGAGAAAGAGAGAAAAAGAGAGAGTGAGAGAGAGAGAGATAGAGGGAGAGCGAGAGAGAGACAGACAGACAGAGAAGGAAAGAGGGAGAGAAAGCACGTCAAAACATGGAGAGTACCGGAAAGAGAAATGTCCGTAATCTCGCAACCGATGACATCTCCTCCCTCTTGGACCAGCTCGATCGTTTCAACCTGGACGGCGAAGGACATGCGCAAGGTAAGGAAAGTGGAGAAAAATGAATAACTGAAGGCATTCTACGCACCACATTAGTTAAGCGAAACAGTATGGAGAACAATTGCGGGAGAGAAGAGAGAAAAAGAGAGAGAGAGAGAGAGAGAGAGAGAGTGAGAGAGCGAGAGTGCAATAGACAGAGATACAGGAAGAGAGAAAAAATTTTAAAAGACATTTTGGATACCTACTGATAAATATACATATAAGAAAGCAAACGTCTGCAGAAGATTGGATATATAAAAAAAAAACCGAAAATACCGGCACAAGCGAGCAGCGCAAAAAAATTGCATATATAAGAGAGAGATAGTAATCGAACCTGGCTGCTGAGTTCGCCGAGGCGGATTCGGACGGCGCGGACGAAGTGGGGAGAGGCCAGTTGCACACTCCACCACGCACGAGACTCACGCTCCGTCACCACACACTCACCCTGACATCAGGTAAGATAGAAGAGAGAGAGAAGACGAGAGAGAGAGAAAGAGAGAGAGAGAGAGAAAGAGAGAGAGAGAGAGAGAGAGAGAGAGAGAGACCGACCTTGGCAGAGAGGGAGCCCTCACCCGACGACTGCTCAGAAGGCCTGCCGACTGCGACATCGACGACGCAGAGGGGGGCACGGCCCCTCCACTTGCCGTCTGAGCCGCATCTCAAGACATCTCTTCATTCTGTCCACTTTCTAATGAATGCCAGTTCCTAATATGTTCTGTCGAGTAATGGATAATAGTAACCTCCTCTCCTCCGCTCCTACCCTCATGAATCCAGGAGCACAAGAGTAGCGGGCGATGGTGCCTGGCGAGTACGGGCCTGGCTCTGCGAAGATGACGTGTCCATTCTCTGGCACGAATGGCTGAAAGCTGTCGGCTTCTCCCAGACCATCAACCTTTTATCCCCCTTTAAATATCGCCTTTCTTAAATCCTGACTTATTCCTATTCTTGCCAATTAAGTAATCGCTATTCTTCTTCATTCCCATTTTCCTTCTCTCTCCCCCCAGCATTGATTCACTTTGTCGTTTGTTTTGCAATTAACAACTATTTACTCCGAATTATGCTACAAAAACAGAAATCAATAAAACAAGGGCATAACATTCATGGAATGCAATCAATTTAGGATAAAGACTAGGCAACAAAGTCTACACATTCTATGACAAAGTGGGACTAGTAAAGTAGAAGCTGAAAGAAGGAAGGAGATACCTGAAGACAGTGAGTGGCAGCTGAATATGAGATTTCGTAGATGAGCAGAAAAATGAGGGAGCCCGCCGCGCTCAGTAGCATCGGGCGACTCGGCCCAAGGGGGAGGGAGGAGATGAGGATGGGAAGAGGAGAGAGGGAGGAGAGATAGAGAAAGAGAAAGGAGAAAGAGGAGAGATAGAGAAAGAAAAAGAGAAAGGAGAGAGGGAGGAGAGATAGAGAAAGAGAGCGAGAAGAGAGGGAAAGAGAACTGAAGAGCGTGCTGCGCGCGCTGCTCGACGGCGATGGCTCACCCTCTCTTTCTCTCTCTCGGTTTCTTCTTTCCGCACTCGCTCCCTCGGGGGCAAATATCAGGTGGGCGAGCGGAGAGAGCGGGACCACTTCCCGAGCTTCATGGCCGAGTACACGAGAGAGCGGGCAAGGCCGGCAGTTAGGGCATTCTTGGCACTTTGCCAGAAGGCCGAGGCACGGACGATGGAGGAGACGGCTTCTCTCACTTGGTCCGACACATCGTGGTGACGGGCCAGGTTGAACAGCACCTAAAGGGAAGGTTCCAGTTCATTTCTCGCCTTCTTTAAGACGTGGCAGAGAAGGAGATGCTTTGCATACTGTCAATACAACAACCTACTCGTGTTCCATGTTATTACCTACGATTTCCTCAAGTTAACCAATACAATTAGACTAATGTTTGCGACAACAAACGGTGATTTTTTGACAAATAGCGCAAGAAGTCGACAAGGGAATGGGCAAACAAGTAGATCTGAATCTGCTGAAAGTGATGCCAGGGGTGAATGGAAAATGCCTGTCATTCTTTGGTGTACATACTAAAGCATACTGGTAAGCTGGTTTGCATCTGTCAAAGTTGAGGGCGCGTTACCATGCAAGATGTGATTGCAGGGGTAATTGAGCTTCTCCCTCTCTCCTCTCCTCATCATTCCTCCCCTCTCCCTCTCTCTTTCCTTCATCATCTCTCCTCTCTTCATCATTCCTCCCCTCTCCCTCTCTCTTTCCTTCATCATCTCTCCTCTCTTCATCATTCCTCCCCTCTCCCTCTCTCTTTCCTTCATCATCTCTCCTCTCTTCATCATTCCTCCCCTCTCCCTCTCTCTTTCCTTCATCATCTCTCCTCTCATCATTCCTCCCCTCTCCCTCTCTCTTTCCTTCATCATCTCTCCTCTCCTCATCATTCCTCCCCTCTCCCTCTCTCTTTCCTTCATCATCTCTCCTCTCTTCATCATTCCTCCCCTCTCCCTCTCTCTTTCTTTCATTATCTCTCCTCTCTTCATCATTCCTCCCCTCTCCCTCTCTCTTTCCTTCATCATCTCTCCTCTCTTCATCATTCCTCCCCTCTCCCTCTCTCTTTCCTTCATCATCTCTCCTCTCTTCATCATTCCTCCCCTCTCCCTTTCCTTCATCATCTCTCCTCTCTTCATCATTCCTCCCCTCTCCCTCTCTCTTTCCTTCATCATCTCTCCTCTCTTCATCATTCCTCCCCTCTCCCTCTCTCTTTCCTTCATCATCTCTCCTCTCTTCATCATTCCTCCCCTCTCCCTCTCTCTTTCCTTCATCATCTCTCCTCTCTTCATCATTCCTCCCCTCTCCCTCTCTCTTTCCTTCATCATCTCTCCTCAATCCACTCCCCATACCATTTCCGGTTGATGCTTCACCTTTGGCGCGGTCTCCTTATAATCCCCATTGAACGATGTTCACTAGCGTTTTTACGCTTCTTCTCGCAGAGAAATACACAAGAAGAGAGCATAAAGACACTCACAACCACCAAATGATGCGAGAAAAAGACGCATAAGAAGGGCAGTCACTCTCTTCCGCGGTCACTAAGAGCAGGGAAGATGGGGTTGGGGGTGAATAGATAGAGAGAGTGGGAGGCAGAGACAGAGAGAGAGAGATAGAGAGAGAGAGATAGAGAGAGAGAGATAGAGAGAGATGGAAAGAGAGAAATGGAGAGAAAGATAACGAGAGAGAAATAGGTGAAGAGAGAATGAGTGAGAGGGAAAGATAGGAATCGACAGAGGCGTATAATCCATGAAACACCTCTTCGACGTCCTTCATGCGTCGCATACGAGAATTCCACCGCCTCTGAAGGGAGGAGACAACGGAGAAAGGAAGGAGATTCAGACGGTGATAAACTGCATTCGTGGAAGCATCCTGCAACTCTCTTGAACTTGTTATGCACATTCCTCCTCTGCTCTCCTTTCACTCTCTACTCTCAGTTCAGACAACAACTGCAGCTAATGATGGATAGACCTCCATTCCCAACACTACTCAGCGATTTACAAGAGGAAGGACTTCATACTTATGAGTCGGCTAGAGAAACCAGTGAAAACATTGAACAAGAGAGAATTCGGTGAGGAGAAGAAAAAAGGCAGAAGAGATACGGGGAGAGGACTGCGAGAGTTGAAAGAACATGGTTGTTCCATCATGCATTGTTTGAAAAGTACCACTCAATGCGAAGTATATTCTACTCCGGTCTTTACAAGGTTTTTTTTCTTTTCAAGGTAAGAATGTAAACAATCCCAAGAACCTTTTTTTTTGCAAATGAAAACCATTTCCTAAATCCCCATGCGAAAAAGTTCTATTTAGTTTCTGGACGATTATCGGAAACCTGTTTCATTTAAAGAGCAGCGTACCATATCTAAATAACGAAAGTAATGGTGGAATTCCCTATTACAACCTGAATGATTCTGTTGCCTTGAATCTCAACGCGGGGATCTTCTAACAAGAAAGGTCGATAGATCCCGTCAAGAGCTTCCAAACTTCCAGAGACAATTTTTTGAACCTATAACAATTCATGTTTCGAAAGATATGAAAACATATTGAACATAAAATTCTCGAGGAAGCGAGAAAAGGCAACCACAACCTTAGATTTATCCTCTCCAATAATCATGCGAAAATCTCCTCGGTATGAAAGGGATACGATCTCTTCAAAGAGTTGGTGGAGGGTGAAAGAGTCAGGCAGTTGAAGCAAGGCAGCCTGGAGAGCGCTTCTTCGGTTCTCCACTACACATTCCAGAAGAGAACTTGATGGTTCGATCACCTGCAAGATCAATCTGAGTAAAAAAAAGTATAAGCATTTCAATATTACCAAAAAAGTACATATACTCCATAGAAAGGCTGTGTCAGTCATCACTCAAATCGGATACGTCGCTATCTTAATTCGCAAACACTGCTCCAAATTTTGTGCTAATCAGCCATCCAATAACCTTATGTAGTATTTCTAAAGACGTTAACTGACATCCAAAACTGGTTTCTGCAGCCTTCCAGCTAGATAAAGCCACTTCCAGTCAAGCAGATCCGCACGGAGATCTTCGTCGCTTACCACGCCGTATTTGATTAGAGATTGGTTCACACGAATATGAGTGTTGTAATAGACACGAGCGGCCGCGGACTGAAGCAGTAAACAGTACTACTATAGCGAGCCGAAAGATAAATCCGTAGTGAGAGCACCTGTATTCTCACCAGTTGTCGAACTCCATTAATTCGAGCAAGAGAGTAGTGCGATGGATTTCGATCAAGATTCTCGCTATGAAAAGCAGTTGCATCACGAGTGCAGACGATGAAATCAACCATTTTATCAGCAGGATTCTCCCCTTGCTGGAAATGGCAGGAATAGATGACGGACGAAACTGTCTTGATTTAAGATCTAGCCTGAGCAATGACCCCGGAACCGTACGCGAATGCATATGAGACTGAAGATAAAGGTAGACAGGAAATCAGCTCGTGACATCTCGCTCTCGCAACTGCGGCCATTCTAAAGATGTCAGGGAAACAGATGAACAGGGAATACAACAAAATATCATTCTTTGCCAAACGTGAAATACCCGACCGAGTCTCCGGAAATTAATTTTAGGGCGCAATTGTTGTTTGGAAATTTTAAATGAGAAGCTAATTTGTAAAACTTTACATTGCTAATTACAGGCCTGGACACTAGAATACACCATACCATCTGCATGTCACATTTGTTGTTCTTGTTCTTAGGCTGTGGGTATAAAGCTTTTAATTTCTGACATTAGTGCGAAATCGTATAATGTCTTGTTCAATGTATATTTTAATTTTTTAAATGTTTTCTAATGAGCCATAATAGTAATTTTTCAGGACTACGATGAAAAAACGGCTTGACGACCCGGAGGCGCTGACTCTAATTGAGAATGCCGAAGTTGGAAATGTGAAGAAGGAGCATCAGAGCAAGTCGCTCGATCCATGGCCGTATGTCTTCAATCTCACCAACTGTATCGTTGGTGTTAGTGTACTGGCAATGCCGTACTGCTTCCAACAGGTCTTATTTTGGTCGTTCTATTTCGGGCTAGAGTTGGTCAGACTAACAAAAGTTTTCTTTCGTAGTGCGGTATTCTGCTGGCAGTTGTGATGATTGCGGCCTGCTCCGTGCTGACGAAGTTCACTTGTCACTTCCTAATCATGGGTGCCTTCCTCACTCGGTAGCTACAGCCACTGTAATTTGTCTTTGTTTATCTTTTTTTTTTACTTTGCACAAACTCAGAGGCATCTTCCATCTTCATTTGTATTGCAGGGTTCGTAGTTATGAAGAACTCGCTGCCAAGGCCTTTGGAGAGAATATTCGATGTCTAATCGAGGTCATTTCGCAACTACTTGAGATTCATTGTAATGTGATAGAATACTGTGGTCATTGCAGATTGTGATGCTTGGCTTTCTGATGAGTTCAATCATCGCATTTCTGGTTGTGATCGGCGACCTCGGCCCCCATCTCGTTGCTGACTATCTTGAGTTGGCAGCTCCCACTGAGCGGTTGCGCATCCTTGTTATGGTGGGTTTTCATCTTTAAATATCTTTGAATCCTTTGTAATTTCTTACTTTGAAGGTTCTGGTGATGTTCTTTGTTATATTCCCGTTAAGTACGATTAAGGAAATTGAGGTAAAACCATTTCCTATAATTGTCTATTATTATTCTATTTCTTCTTAAACTATATTACTTTCAGCGATTCTCAGTTATCTCTTCGGCCGCAGTGTTCTTCTATGTGATGTTCGTTGTACGGATGATTCTGGAGTCCTTTTCATCCTTCGCTTCAACTGAGTGGAGTGCTCATGTTGTATGGTGGAGACCCGAAGGATTTCTCTCATGGTTCTTTTTTTTTTTTTCGCTCTCGTTTATTGCTACCTTCTTCCCTCTCTCTCTCGATCTCCATCTTTTTTCGTCATTAGAAAATGTAGACTAATGTAGACTCAAGGATAGCAAAACATGAGCTTTTCTACTCGGATAACATTGATTTTGAATGGAAAAAATTCAGCCTACCAATCGTTACGATGGCCCTCTCATGTCAGACGCAGCTGTTCCATGTGATTGAGGGACCGAAGACGCTTACTGTTGAGCAGGTATTCAGCTTGAATTATTCTGTTCATTTGAAAGAGTTGTGCGTGTTAAGGTGGACTCAGTGCTGGCCCTGGCCGTGAACCTCTGCTCTTCAATGTACGCTGCAGTTGGTCTCTTCGGTTATGTAGCCTTCTTTTCTCGCACCCTCCATGGCGATGTCCTCGTTGAGCTCCATCCAACTCTCTTGACTCAGGTTCATACCGTAATCTTTGATCCCACTTACTCCGCTAGATGTTCAGGCCATGAAGATGCTCTTCATGTTATCGATTGCCATTTCCATTCCTCTCATGCTTTTCCCTGCCCGCCATTCACTCTTCAATCTCTTTCTGCGTCGGGTAATTTTTCATCCTCTGAATTCGTTTTTTTTTCGTCCATTGTGTTTGCTTTTTCATTCTTAAAATTCTTTTTTTTTTCGTTCATGACAGTCGATACAATTAATAATATCTATTGTGAATTAATAAAATCATGTTGATTTTCTTTAATTGAGGGTGGTGAAGAACTGCCGATGTCCAAAATACAAAGGTCCACTTTCCACATTTTCACCGCCATTATCCTACTGTGCAATCTCCTCATGGCAATACTTGTACCGAACGGTCAGTTCCCTTGTAAGATTGACTGATTGATTGATTTTAGTGGCAAGCACGTGGTATGGAGTATAGATGGCATAACATAACAGAAAACAGTGCTAATGGTGGTGAATATAATTAATGATTGCGAGTGGGGTCATTATGAAAAAGAAAATGGTGGTTGAGTGAGAGAAAGGCAGAGAATGAATCTGCAGTGGAGTTCATTCTTGGCCTGACCGGCTCCCTCATTGGCTCTCTCGTCACAATCATCTTCCCATCTGCAATCTTCATCGCAGTTGCTACCAAGGCACAGCATGGAACTGCCGCCATTGCCAAGGTTCTTCATGGAGAATGACCTGCGCTTTGCTGAAACATTGAAATGTTATTTTTACTGGTGTAAATCCCTTACCTGAATCGTCATCCAGGTTTGTCTTGTGGTTGGCTGCTTTATTCTAATAATGAGCACCATGGCTACTCTGAATGCAGAGAGGAAGAGTGCAATGGCAGCGAAGCCTGAGCCCAAAGATATCGATACGGTAGGATTCTCTCTCCTTCATTATTTCTTTCTTGTTATTAGTTCCTTTCGGAATGATAATTAGTTATAAGATGTGATTGAATTGAGATGAGCGATGCTGAGCAGGCAGCGATTGCTACGTTGGAGAAGCTTGAAGAGAGAGTCATCGACACAAACATCAACATTTCACAGGTCAGCTTCATTTTAAACTTATCACAACCAAGGTTCTTCTTCTTTACAGAAATTATCGGACATCTCATCGCTGGCTCATGCGGGGAAGGAGGAGGAAGCAGAGAAACTTCTGGCTGAGATGAAGGCGCAGCAGGAGGAGCAGGCTAAGTTACTCGTTAAGCAAGAACATATCGTCGACCAGCTAAACAAACACATCCAAGAGCATCGCAAGGAGCAGAAGAACATTGGAGAAGCGGAGAGGAAAGACAAAGAAGACACTAAAGAACATTTGCCGGCTGCTCCCGCCCCACTCGGTCCCAAAGAGATAAAGAATGAAGCCTAGGCAATGTAGTATTTATTTCCTAAGTTGTATGCTTCTCATGATTTTATTTTCACTTAATGTGAGAACGGTGATTGTTAAAGGTCGGGTAAAACTTCTTTTTATCTTCAAGTGCATTTAAACGTGTGCAATATCAGATTATCATCCACTATTGATAAAGCATTCTATTATCAAAACTAGAAAACTAACATCGTAGTGAGAACATGGACTGAAACTATTTAGCACTTGAATGGGGCGAGTGGGCTCTAGTCAATATAGGTGAGGGGCTGGTAGAGGATAACCTTTCCCCAAGTCTTATTATCAGCTGTTGTTCCTGGACTGAAGGACTGAGGGGGAACACGTGGAGGCGACATCCATCCCGCGGAGCCACTCGAGGGTGTCGACGAGGGACGAGTCAGTCAGGAAGATAGGAGAGTACGTCTCCTGGAGGGCCTTCTGCTCTGCAATCGTTCATCTAAGTCTATCTCGTTCCTTCTCTCTTTCCCTCCCTCTCTCCCTCCCTCTTCTCTGTCTCTCTCTCTCTGTCTCTCTGTCTCTCTCTCTCTCTCTCTCCTTACTGAATTTGAGGAGTGCGGAGGAGGGCGGAGCAGTGGTGCGAGGCTGTGGAAGAGTAAGCTGCTCGGAGAAGAAGCCGTCGCTGTCCGTGTCCTCGTGGAGGAGACTGGGGAGAACAGTCGGGTGCGAGGGGTTGAAGGGGAGGGCGGGCGGACGGAAGACTCGTCGTCGTCGATGAACTCGTCGGAGAAGTAGAACTCGTCCGACCCCTCGCTTGCTTCCTTTGCCTGAAGGACAAAGCACTTTCATCCAATTTAAGAGAATTATAAATAACAGAATCGAAAAATGAACGTACCTCGCTCCCCTCCTCGCTCTTCTCACGTTCCTGGTGGAATTCTTCGAAGATTCCACCATCTTCCTTCTCGCTCTTCGCGTCCTCTGCCGACAACACATGAAGCATTGTCGATTACATTTATAAACATCAATGATGAGTGTGTTTATTCAAGAGCTATAAAATACTGAAAGATTATAAAGAAAAGAGAGAGAAGAGGCATATGAACCTCGAATTCTTCTCCGCTAATCGCGGGATCTTCCTCCTCGAGGACGCCGTTTTTTTTCCAACGGCTGGTCCTCCGCGTCATGTTCGTTCTCGCCGGCTGCTAATCAGAACAGTGAAAGAAAGAGAGAGAGAGAGAGAGAGAGAGAGAGAGAGAGAGAAAGAGAGAGAGAAAGAGAGAGAGAAAGAGAGAGAGAAAGAGAAAGAGAAAGAGAAAGAGAAAGAGAAAGAGAAAGAGAAAGAGAAAGAGAAAGAGAGAGAGAGAGAGAGAGAGAGAGAGAGAGAGAGGGGAGAGGAGGGAGAATGACTTGTTGTTGCGCGTATGATGAGCGGGGCTATCCTAGTTGGGGCGCATTTTGTATTACTTTGTCATTTAACTAAGTTACAGTACTTTTACTTGACATATGTTTTGGCCGATTTGAGGTAAAATGCTGCTCGAAGGGGTTTTCAGACCTGTTAAACTCGAATATTATGTTCTTTTCGACTCAGTTCTATTCGTTAGTGCTTAATTGACACTATTTTAGTGTTTGGTAGCTCTGACAACTGCTTAGTGCACGTGTTTAGATGTAAAGTAGGGGAAAAAATGTGAAGTACTATAACTTTGTTAAGTGAAATTTTTTACAAATTGAATATTATATTCGTGTTCCCCACGGTCTAGAACCCTATACTCGTGTTCCCCACGGTCTAGAACCCTATACTCGTGTTCCCCATGGACTAAAACCCCCCTGGGCACGATTTGTGGTAGATTGCAAAATGAAAATACTAAGGAAGAAGGCATCATTCTGACAATGAGTGGGATAACCATTCATCAAGATGAAAGGATGTCGAATGACCTTATCTCGGAGATGCTTCACGAAAGCAACCATCGCACTCATCATGAAGGATGACAGCGACTGCAGCATCGCAGTCATCCCTGCTATCTTCTCACCATCAGCGAAGCGAATGCAAGGAACAGTTCCCGCGTACATTCTGTGATCTACCATTCTGTGATCTACCTGTCAGTACTGAGTGTCCTTCAATCATTGGATCCTGTCATTTCTATTATCTGCATATCACAACATTATAATTAATAGGAAATGATATCACAAATTCTTAGAATTAATATTCGAGCTAATTTGAATAGCGATTACATAATCTACACGTTCTAGCTTTGCATTTGAAGGGTCGTGAAATGAACGAGAACATAGGACATGTTCTCGAGAAGGTTTCCAATATCATTCTGGACACCAAGCTGTGAAGAATGCAATTTTATATGCTATTTACATCATGTTTTCTAGGTCCTCTGAAACTTAAAAAAAATGGAATGCCGAATGGACAACGAAAATGATTTGCATGACTAAGGCACCATTCATGGCTCATTGTCAGAATAGAGAAAAAATGATAGAGAATGAGAGAAAGAAGATATGCTGAAGGTAGAGGGTGAAGAGAAAAAGATAGGGAAAGAGAAAGAGAAGGAGAGAGGAGAAAGAAAACGAGATAGGGAAAGAGAAAGAGAACGAGATAGGGAAAGAGAAAGAGAAGAAGAGAGGAGAAAGAGAAAGAGATAGGGAAAGAGAAAGAGAAGGAGAGAGGAGAAAGAGAAAGAGAGGGCTTCATTTCTTCTTCCTTCCCGCATTGGCAGTGGTAAGCGGAGGCGGAGCGGATGAAGACTTGCGCTCTCTGCGTCGCGAACGGTGATCCTCCACCTGAATTGAGAGGGGAACGGGTGAGATGGAGAGAGTGCGAGATCGGGAAAGCGAGAGAGAGAGAGAAAGAAGGAGAGAAAGAGAGATGGAGAGAGGAGAGATAATTGAGGAGGAAGCACAAGACGATTTCGACTATCCCTACCTTGTCGAGATTGAGTGCGTACCGTAACTCTTGGCGTACTTCTTGGCCCATTGAATTCTGGAAATGTTCTCTCTCGCTCTCTACAGATGTCTGCACCTCTCTCTCTCTCTCTCCCTCGCTTGCTTTCTCTGTCTGTCTCTTAATTGTCACGTACACTCTCCTTCTTGCTGATCTGCCTTGCTCTAATGATGAGCTCGCAGACCACAGTGCCGACTCCCACGAGGAGGCCGACGGAGAGGATGATGAAGAGGCCGGCGACGTTGTGGATGGACAGCGATAGACGCTGCTCTTTCACCGCCCCGCTACTTGCAGAACACGAGCCACTTCTGTTGAGAAGCAGACGTCTTCCCGTTTATACTGTCCCTTCTATACTTCTTTCTCTATCTCTTTCTTCTTTCTATCTCTCCCCTCTCTCTATCTCTCTCTTCTCTCTTTCTCTATCTTCTCTCTTTCTCTCTCTTCTCTCTTTCTCTCTCTTCTCTCTATCTCTCTTCCCCTCTCATCACCTTTCTCTTCCACCACAATTGTAATTGTTTCCGAGACGATCCTAATGACTCCGACTTACTTGGACCTCCACCACTTGGTCTTCTTCATCTCGAGAATCCCCCGCTTTGCATACAGAAGTATCTGCCGCGATATCCGGTCCGTCCATTCCGAGCCTGGATATTTGAAAAGTTATTCTACGTCAACAGATCTCAATCTAACAATTGCCTCTTCCTCACTTCCCTCCACCTTTTCCTCTCTGCTTCTTTCTCTCACTTCCCTCCACCTTTTCCTCTCTGCTTCTTTCTCTCACTTCCCTCCACCTTTTCCTCTCTGCCTCTTTCTCTCACTTCCCTCCACCTTTTCCTCTCTGCCTCTTTCTCTCACTTTCCTTACCTCGATGCAGTGCGATACCGTATCCCTTCGACCCAAGGACTCCTCCAATCTGTGTCAGATTGCAGTTCTGCTGCACTTCGAACTCGAGAGAAGTCGACTCCATGAGAAAGGCGTAGTTATCACTGAAGATAGTTTGGCTAAGTGAGAGGGGGAGAAGCAGGCATTATTGATTCCTTCGCTCTCTCTTCTCTCTCCCCCTACGTCTGTCTGTCTGTCTCTCCTCTCTTTATCTTCTCTCTCCCCCTACATCTGTCTGTCTGTCTCTAATCTCTCTCTTCTCTCCCCCCTACGTCTGTCTGTCTGTCTCTCCTCTCTCTCTCTTCTCTCTCCCCTACATCTGTCTGTCTGTCTCTCCTCTCTCTCTTCTCTCTCCCCCTATGTTGTCTGTCTGTCTCTCCTCTCTCTCTTCTCTCTCCCCCTACGGCTGTCTGTCTGTCTCTCCTCTCTTTCTCTTCTCTCTCCCCATACATTTGTCTGTCTGTCTCTCCTCTCTCTCTCTGTTCTCTCTCCCCCTACGTCTGTCTGTCTGTCTCTCCTCTCTCTCTTCTCTCTCCCCCTACGTCTGTCTGTCTGTCTCTCCTCTCTCTCTTCTCTCTCCCCCTACGTCTGTCTGTCTGTCTCTCCTCTCTCTCTCTTCTCTCTCCCCCTACGTCTGTCTGTCTGTCTCTCCTCTCTCTCTCTTCTCTCTCCCCCTACGTCTGTCTGTCTGTCTCTCCTCTCTCTCCTCTCTCGCTAACCGAAGAACGCGGTCAACACCGTTGCCGTTGTCTGGAACAAAGACATCGCGCCCTTTCATATAGTCCCACATCTTGGTGTGGCTGCCGATTTTAGACTCCTGCAAGAAAAGAAGAAATGTTGGAAGTGTGAGGAGAGAGAGAAAGGGATAGAAAGATGATGACTGAGCAGTAGAGTGAGCTGTCAATATGAACCTTGAAGAATTGCATAGTTGAGCCGTCTTTGATAGTCCCGTACTTGATTACTGTTTGGTTGGCGAGATCATCAAGATTTTTAATGGGAATAAACGGTCTGGAGACAGTGAGGACAGCAGCGAGATTGGCTGTGTAGGCTGAGATGATGACGAGGGTGAACACCCACCACATCCCTCCCAGAAGGCGAGTTGACAACTGCAAGGAGCAATAGGCATCTCATATGAATTTTTTTCAAATTAAAAATTATTTTTGATTTCGTAAAGTTTAACGATAAAATGAATCCCAACAGCTCGCGGGCCAAAGTCGCAGCCTCCCTTGAGCATGGTCGACGTAACATACCTGAGAAGAAAGAAGAATAGTGAAACAAAAAAAGAGAGAGGACGAAAGAGCAGAGAAAGAGAGAGAGAGAGAGAGAGAGGGAGAGAGAGAGAAAGAGGGAGAGAGATAGAGAGAGTGAAGAAAGGACGTACCAGAGAGTGTTGAAGAAGCTATAATTGTTGGAGAGTTGAACGGCAGAATCAGCGGCAGTGAAGGAGGCGGCCGGATGAGGTTGGTGTGCAGTGCAGCACGAGAAATTGAGATTCCATTCGTGGGGGGTGATGCGGGCCACCACGAACATACCCAACGTCACTCCCACTTCAATCATCGGGCTATCGGGCTCATCGTCTTATCCACGACTCTTGTCTTTATCTCTCACTTCACTCGCTTTCTCTCTCTCTCTCTCTCTTACTATCTCGCTCTCACACACTCTCTCTCTCTCACTCTCTATAAATCTCTTACTGCCTATGTTTCTATCCAGTCTAACCGATAGCAGCCAAGATGGAAAGCCATATCTGCCAGGAGAGGGGATTCAAAAATGAGAAGAGATCAGGCTGCTGATCCGAAGGAACCTGTGGAGAGTATACCCTTGAAATAACTTTTTCAGAGACTATTCTCTTTGGTCGATCTCAAGATAAAGAGAATTGAAATAGAGAGGCAACCTTGAAGAGAACGGCAATTCCGAGTGAGAGAAACGGCTTTGTGAAGTCTACTACTTCTGCACGGCGAAAATTGACAGTCAAAGGGGCAACGGCCATCTCAACTTCCTAAAATGTGCGTATTATTGTGTGTGTGACAGAAAGAGAGAGAAAGAGAGAGAGAGAGAGAGAGAGAGAGAGAGAGCCAGAGAGAGAGAAGAGAGGACGAGAAAACGAGTGCAGAGAGTAGAGAGAACGGGGGGGGGGGGGCAGATAGAAGCAGGAGAATATCAACTAACTCCTCTGAGAATCTCTCCAATCATGCCATCCCAGCTTCCGTTGTTGAATGTGTCACTTCCGTACTTGCCGTCTTTCACCAGATGAATCGAGAAGGTAAATCCTGTAAAACTCATTTACCTCACATTTCCATTAATACATAACTAAATAAAGCGAAGATTAATCGTGAGAGACCAGAATGAACTAAAGATGCAGCAAGAATGGCCAACCCAGGTCCCTTGACAACTCATGGAGTAAGTCGATGCAGAAACCTTCCAGTTTGTTACTCGAGCCCAGCTCGTAGTGATTCCGCCGCAGCATCACGTAGGGCCTTTCCTATAACTTCGCCGTCTTCTATCTCAGAGAGGAGAGAGAGAGTGAACAGGGAATAAACGAGAAAGAGAGAGACATGAAAAGAAGGAAAGAAAGTGGGCGAAAGAAGCAACCAGAATAGTTGTGACGCGGAAGTGGGGCTTGAGCTCGTCGGAGACTTGCACGTTCTTCTGCAGCTGCGCCCTTGAATCCAATGACATGTTGACGTTGACATCCGTGGTTGGCTCCCAGATTCCGATCTGGAAAAAGATCTTGATCACTATCGTTCAAGTAAAAGATAAAGAGAGAGCTGAAATGGCCAAGATTCAAAGAAGAGACATCGTCGAGAGTGCCTGAGTAGCCGAGAAGCTGGATTCGCATGGTGAAGCTTGTCTTGTTCACATGGCCACTCAAGCGACGGAGATCACCCGACAATCCACGAGCGTCCTATGAAGAGAGAGAGAGAGAGGGAGAGAGAGAGAGAGGTAGAGAGAGAGAGGGAAGGAGAGAGAGAGAGGAGAGAGAGAGAGAGACCGACCACAGTAGAGAGGGCGAACTCGAGTAGCTTGCCATGACTGGTAGGTCGGGGGAGTCTACCGGGACGGCGGCAGAGTGCAGGCCATCCGGGAGGAGTCTGCAGTCTTGGCTGCTTCCCTCCAGCCGGCTGCAGCTGCCTCACTGCGTGGGAGTACAACCACACGGCGTCGAAGGCGAACACCGACTCCATCTCAATCAATCCCTTATCTCCAACTAACCAGGGTAATAAATCAACTCAGATAACTATGTAGCTTATAAAAATACTTCTTAATTTCTTGAATTTGTATATGCTCGTCTTTCTGCAATCACACTGACCAATCTAAAATCGAGATCATTGCCAGTCTTCGTATTCCAGATCTGCTTGACATGCTGGTGAAAGTGTGAGAAGGAGAAAGATCCGTTTCTGGTCCTCTCGAATTGCAAGTCCACAGGGTTCGGGCTGATGAAGCGAGCGTGGTTGTGGCGGAAGAGTTCCATGTCAATTGTACTAAGCTCCTGAACATTTCGAGTAATTCTTTACATTTCTGACCAACTTTCATGCAATTCGGTTCTTCTATTTATTTCAGTGCCAAAGACGAAATGTCTTTTAGGATATAGGAAGAAGTCAATTTGGAAGAGTCTGCCGAAGAGGCGTTCATGCAAGAGAAATGCATCTGCTTGATTAAAAGAGTGCACTCGCAGACGGTAGGAAAGGGAAAGAATGCAAAGAGAGGGAAAGGGGAAGAATGCAAAGAGCAGAGGGTTCAGAATACATCACGAAGCCATAGTCATGCTGTCCAGAATAACTTCCATCATTCCGGAAGTGCGTCAACATTTTCTTTCTCTTTCGCTCTTCAATTCTACAGACACTTTAACAGACATTTACGTATAACAGTAAGGCAGTCGAACGAAAGCAAAAAAAGCAACCATTGAAGTGAGAAGAAACCAGTGCTTGAGTTCGATTAGGCCAACGCGGAGGGCCTAAATTGGTTATGTACATTATATCATTGCTATCAAGTAGAGAAAGTATGGAAGGTAGGAAAAATAAGGAAAGGACAAGAATGTGACAAATAAACGACTAACAGCTAACAAAAAGTTGTACGTCTGCTGTGGGTTGAGATCGAGAAGGACTCTGCTGAACTCAGAGCAGTCCTTCTTATGAGGAACGCGACATTCCTCGGCTTCTTCCACCTGATGGAGAGAACATTGCAAGGGAGAGAATTAGAGAGAGAGAGTCGATTGAGTGTTACAAAGAAGCGATATGAATAAATATAAATAAAAATCTAAAACACATAAATTAAGAATACTATCCAAGAAGTGAACCTCTCGCGCGGCCTTCATGTAATCTTTAGCGGTTACTTTGACGAGAGTGAATCGGATGTTGTTGTATTGATCACTCATCAACAACGGTTCAAGACGTCGAACTCCTAGAAAAGATGCTGGAATGTATGACACATAAGAAAGTAAAGAAAGAGCATACTTCCGACGTCTTCATAGACAATCGTTATTCGATTCCACTTCCAATACCTGAAAAGTTTTCGCCGTTCATCATAAGCAATATTATGTGCATAGGTACAAATAACAAATAAAGAAAATGAAATTGAAACTTCTATCATAAAGGAGAGAGAGGCAAAGTATTAGGAAGAGAGAGAGAGAGAGAGAGAGAGAGAGAGAGTGAGAGAGAGAGAGGAAAAGAGATAAAGAGGTTTGAGAGAATAGAGTGCGACAAAGGGTAGACCTAAAAAGATCGACGATAGCATCGAATAGTTGTAGATGAGGGAAGAGATCTATCCGACCCGCTAGAAACGGCAATCCAGGATCGTCGACGACAGAGAGGAGGGGAACGTCCATCTGAGTTTAAAGAAAAGGTTTAATTTGGGTTAAAATGATGACTGAAACATTATAAATATTAAATAAACATTTTTATCATTATTATTTTGCAATTTATGCATTCAAAATAACGAAGGTCAACAACGAAAGATTTTGTTAAGTCTTCATGAGCGAATTTTAAAAAGTTGTGAGTTTCATGGTCGTTGAAGGAGCAAAGATCAAGATGTACTCAGTGACTTTCTTCATCTTCTCAAACTTTCCCTGTCCTGTGTCTCTCTATCTCTCCCTCTTTCTTTCTCTCAATCTCCCCCTCTCTCTCCCTTTCTCTCTCTTCCTCCTCATTTCCTGACAGACCTGACTCGTTACCCGTGCAAGCTGTTCGTTGAGTTGAGCATCGGACGTTCCAACTACGGCAATGGCTCCTTGCTTCTCGACCAGAGTGCAGACTTAATAGATAGAGAGATAGAGAGAGAGAGAAGGATGAGAGAGGGCTGGGAGAGAGAGAAAGAGAGGGAGAGAGAGACTGAAAAATAGTACGAAACGAACAAAGAACATTCTCAGGACGAATGGGACGAAAGACTTTCAATTATTATGCAACAATCAACTATTCAATCATTCTTTTTCTCCTTCATTCTAATTCGGCAATTAATGTTTCTATAAGCCCCATCTTCCCTTGATTTTCCACTATTTCACATTTACTCCAGACAAGAATTC